>JAPSGF010000025.1:5501389-5545866 GCA_035772895.1 Perdix hodgsoniae
AGAAAAGAAAAGAAAAGAAAAGAAAAGAAAAGAAAAGAAGAAAAGAAAACAACGTGTGAACAGGCATGCACAAGCCAAAAGAAGTAGGCACTTTCAAAAAGCTTGAGAAGTACGACTCCGGAAAGATAGACTGAAACAAGATGTTGACTGACTCATCTTTACCACCTGAATGTCTAGTGACATAAATCCCAGTACCTTCCATCATAAGCAAACTGTCGAGAGAAATTGGCTTTGTTCCTTGTTAAATAGTACAACAGAAGAATTATTTTAGAGACTTTCAGCATATTTGTGTTTCAGCTTGCAGCACTGATAACAGCACAGTTTCTGGTATTAAATCAAGTTGAGCAAGAAATAACTTCTGTTCCATGCTCAGTTCCCTTATAGCTTAGAGTTATGTTTCCAAACACTCCATTCAAAGATAAATTAATAAATGGTGACCTAATATGATAGATGTGCTGTGCCCATACGTTTTCTCCTCTTATCTAGCAATGTTTTTTAATGTCAGTCATTTTTTGACAGCAGTATTCTCTAACAGTTCTGCTCTTCACACAGTGCACTATGGCTGATCTCATTGTCAAGCTACATTTATTCTGGCATATATCTGTGTGTGGTTTAACCATAGGTTTATTGAAGCGAACCATAGTCATTATCTCTTATTTTCCTTGACTGCATATCATCTCACATAGAGCTCTGCTATTATCCCTGATATGAGCGTATCTGAATAGATTCATTTTAAAGATTCATTCAAAATATCGCATAATATTTTCTCTAATGGCTCAAGACTGATTTGCAATTTTTCAGGAAAGTTATTTGCACTATTATATAGCACGTTTAATAACTGAGATCCGTAAAGTCTGCAATCAAGACATTCCAACATGTTTAATATCTGGCTGCCTTTTATTGATAATTTTCTTCTCCACTATTCATGCCTTTTTGCATGAAATATCTATTCATTTCTAATGAGTTAATTCACTCTATTTCTATTGTTACAGCTACTAGTGGATCTTTCACTAGTTTAATACAGTGTGGTGTAGTTTTTCAAAACATCAACTTCATCTTATTTCCATAAATGTGAAATTCTTAATTATGTATTTGCTGTAACATTATACTAAAATAAATAAATTAGATTTGACAAGAGGGAGATGACAGTCATAAGCCATGCCATCTGGGAACAGTGGGATTTGTTTACAGTTTCACTTCTCACTCCAAATCCTACAGTGTCCTAGCATGTAAAGATCTGCTAAGGAGCAGTGCCATCAGCTAAAATATGTTGGATATCTTTCTGTAGCCAGCAGAATTAGGCGATGATGCAGTGGTGCTTGGAAAAATACAGTCAATTTGCAAGACCTCTGAGGGCCCACAACTGGACTTGTCACAGTTTGCATTGACTGTACATCCTTTTAATGTGATAGAAACGTCAAATGAAGAGTGAAATTTTTTTTGTTTCAAAACTACTGAAAAACTACTCAAGAACTGAAAAATGCTTGCAGTATTGCAGCAAAAAGCAGCTCAGACTTGACTTCAGTTTATGCATGTTTTGTCAAGGAAGAAGCAAAGAATGTTCATAAGAAGAAAGACCATGTCAAGGAGCCACAACACAAGAGATAGGGCTCAAATCCGAGATGTGTACACATTCCTCATGCTGGGCAAATCATTTGACTTTTCTACATATAACAGAGACGATAATGTCTCCTGGGGTGCGGAGAGCTTTTTAAAGCAGATTTTGTCTCTCTTCTCTTGTATGTGCAAAGAATAGCAATAACAGGTTGGGACTTCGGTTATGGCATCTACACACTCATAGAAGCAGACAGTGTTTCTATAGAATATGCTTTGAAAGGAAATCGTATAGTAATTGCTTTTTTTTTTTTTTTTTTTATCCATTACTCCATTCTTTCCCTAATCCTTAGATAAAGCTTGGAAGTTCAAGCTACAAAGAAATACATAAGTGTCCTTTGAGAGTCCTTGAAAAGCCTCTTATTTAATTACTTAATTTGGTATGGTCTTAGAAGTTGGATGTTTTGCACAAAAGTAAAAATTTAATGTTACATAAGCCACCCACAACAGGTAACAGAAGTAAAATTACTACTGTTGATGCTATTGAAAATCTTGACAGTCAAATCAACCAGAATTAAACAAACAAAGAAAAAGGGCAAAAACAAATCAATCAAAAGCTAAACAGAACACATTGAATTTGCATTACACTCTCCAGATCACAAAACTCAGAAACTGGTTCCAACTGAGTGCCAAAGTGGAAGCTCCTTCTACTGGAAAATGCCCTGCCCAGTTCCCACTCACACCCAGAAGCTGACTGACTGACAGAGACAGCAGAGAGGATGCAGAGCTGATGCCCAGATCGCATGGACTTCATATCTTGGCTGTTTGCTTTTGAATAGGAAAAGCATTTTCCTCAGTGAAACACAGAAATAATGTTGCCACTACACATTTCAAGGAAGGAAGGGATAAACTCAGAGGGCCTCACAATTGATCCAAGGGATGGAACATTCTCTTATGAGGTCAGTCTAAGAGAGCTGGGTCTGTTAAGTCTGGAGAAGAGAAGTCTCTGGGGAAACTTGGTAGCGGCCTTCCAGTATCTAAAGGGAGACTGTAAGAAAGAAGGGGACAGACTTTCAGCAGGGTCTGTTGTGATAAAACAAGGGTATATGTTTCAAACTAAAAGAGGGGAGATGTAGACTAGATATAAGAAAGAAGTTTCTTACAAGAAGGGTGATGAGGCACTGGCACAGGCTGCCCAGAGAGGTGGTAGGTGCCGCATTCCTGGAAATGTGCAAGACCAGGCTGCTTTAAGCACCCTGATCTGGTGTAGATGTCCTTGTTCATTGCAGGAGATTTGGATTAGATGACCTTTAATGATTCCTTTCAACTCAAACATTTCTATGATTCTATGAGAGTTCGCTGTCCCAAGGAAAATGAACAAAACTCTCATGGAGCTATTAGGCTGCATTAAGCCAAGCTGTGTTTTTCCTCCTCACAATAAGATGTCCAACCTCACTTATTCACTTTCATAAGGACCACATGGCTTTTCAATTCCTGAATGCTGTTTTTATGTAATTAGAAAAACCTCTGAGATGTAAGCGATTTTCAGCTCTCTTGTGCGCACAGAGAACAGTGTGTTAATTGATTTAACTAAGCTTGTGTTCAGAACTCAACAGGCAAATAAAATCTTGCTTTGAGAGATTATGTGAATGTATGAATTAATGCTGGGATGAGAAGTCATTCATTCAGCAAACTGTTACTGGAATGTCATACAAATCTGGCTCACATTGTCAAAATCAGAACCTTCATCAAGATGTAGCTTGCACCTTCTCTCCCATGTAGTCATCTCAGCAGTTGGTCTGATCTTCAAAGGTGCTGAGAACCCACAACTGACTGCCTTATCAAAAAACCAAATTCCCTCAAAGCATGGATGAGAGATTTTCATCTCTGAAAATCAATACATTTGAGTAAAAGGTAGCAATTTTGTGTTCTTTCTTGGGGGGTTCTGTCACCAGTATGCTTTGGAGTTCCCATTTCAGAGATGACAACATCTTTACTGATTTCATGTGGTCAAAGAGTTTCTTACTTAAGAAAGCACTAACCAAATGCTGGATGTTACTAATTTCCCATTACTTCTACAGTGAACATGTTTCTGATACCAGCTGGCTTCTGAATGTACCAAGTGAGTTTGACTCCAGTGGCTGCTCTCAGGGCAGTCCACAGCCAGATACTGATGTCAGTTGGCAGAACGACACTGTGGTCCAGGGACTTTGCAGTGCTCCACCACATGAAAAAAACAGCTTGGAAACACAGAAGTTCTCATGCATGCTAAAGCAATGGCACAGGCAGTGATGACAGTAGTCTGCAAGGGTTACCATTGGGTGGAGAGCACTAAATGAAAATATGCTTCAAAACTGCCCCTGGTTTCCTACTGTTTGGAAGAGTCATGATTTCCAGAAGCTGTCCCCCTGTTCTGGAGGTGTTTCATGGGATCTTTGGATGCATAACACCAAAAAATCTCAGAGTTGTTGTGGCCACACTGAGAGACTCATCTCCCACTGAAAAATGTGCTTCTGTCTATTATTTGCTCTGCAGATTCATTCTGGTGCATCACAGATGTTTAGTCTTGGCTATTTTATTCAGGAGGGCACACGGCCTATGTATGGACCACAGAAATGTCTTGTAAGGGCTGCAAGGAGAAGAGGGAGATTGTTGCCAAACTTGATGTTTGCTGCTCCAGCAATCTCAATTTCTCTACTATATACTACCTTCAAGCATTTGCTTTTATCGCTGAAGTCAGTGAAAGTGGAGCTATGTGAGATGCAGAATTTCTGGTTTTAACAAAACTTCATTTAGTGTAGAATCTCATAAGTTGTTATGGATTTTAATTTTTTTTTAATAAGTCCTATACATAATTTGGGAATTATAGTGTGTGACAGCATTTTAGATCCTTCTGACTCACAGCTGCCACCCATAACCCCAGGAGAGTTCACTTGTTGGGTACAGGACATTCAACAATTAATGTAATCTCCATGGGAGATCTCTTCAAAGGAAATGATGTGCGGTCAGAAAAGTTCAGCTCTTGTCAATAGTGGCTGATTTTCTTCAGGCAAGAATATTTATCTCCCAGTCTCTTATCACAACTGGTGAATTGCAGTTTGATACTGCTCAGGTTGTCTAAGGTGATTTCTGTTCAGGGATGTTCAGGAAAGTTTGATGCAGGGACAAACATTGAAATTGATACAAATTGCTGAAGAAATTCCGTTTTTCTGTGCAAGTGAAAAAGATTACACTTAAGTATAAAAGGTAGAGCAAACACTTGAGGCTGAATAATATTACTTAGATTCTCTTTTAATTTTCTTTACATTTTCCCTACGCATTTTTATTTTACTCTGTGTGTTTTTTCTCTTTTTTAGAGGTAGTTCGCGATAAAGTCAAAATATTAATGTACAGCCTTTATGCTTACAGTGCACCTATTATTTGGAAAAAAAAAAAGGAAACGAAATGGAGCTGTTCTAGATGTAGATTTTTAAACACAGATTAGCACAGTTATAGTTAATGAAGATTTTTTTACTCAAAAACTAACTGCAAAAAAGAATCAACATTTCTTTCAAGTGCTATTTGGCCAGCAGGAAGAGGGAAATGATTGTCCTCCTCTATTTGGCTCTTGTGAGGCCCCATCTGTGTTACTGTGTCCAGGCCTGGGTCCCCCAGCACAAGAAAGATGTGGAACTCTTGGAACGAGTCCAGAGGAGGGCCACTAAGATGATCAGAGGGCTGCAGCACCTCTCCTATGAGGAGAGGTTGAGGGAACTGGGCTTGTATAGCTGAGAGAAGGCTCTGGGGAGACCTCATTGTGGCCTTCCAGCACTTGAAGGAAGCTTACAAGCAGGAAGGGGTATGACTGTTTACGAGGGTGGATAGTGATAGGACAAGAGGGAATGGTATTAAGCTGAGGAAGGGGAGGTTTAGTTTAGATATTCGGAGGAAGTTTTTCACACAGAGGGTGGTGACACACTGGAACAGGTTGCCCAAGAAGGCTGTGGATGCCCCATCCGTGGAGGCATTCAAGGCCAGGCTGGATGTGGCTCTGGGCAGCCTGGTCTGGTGGTTGGTGACCCTGCACACAGCAGGGGGGTTTGAACTAGATGATCATTGTGGTCCTTTTCAAGCCAGGCCATTCTATGATGATTCTATGAAATAATATTGCTGTCTGTGTGTGTAGCTGAAAATGACAGGCAAAGATAGTTTCTAAACTGTGGCTGATTTTCTCAGGTATTTGTTTCAATTCAATCATTGTGTTTTCCTTTAGGCTAACATGCTAAGGGGGAGTTGCATGCTCTGATCTTTGCATGGTCTTACTTTATGATTATTCATGTCTCGCTCGTGTTAGTGGAAAGAAGCACAGTTAATGGTCTCTTCAGTGTTCCATGCACTGGAGAGACAGCCAAGCTAGCTGGTGTGAATATGGAGTAGCAGAAGTTGTCTAGATGTGATCTTAGGCTTACTACCTGGTGGTCCAATGTCCTGCTTCTTGAGAATTAGACTACAATCCATTAAATGATAGGGATTACTTTATTTTCTTAAAAAATAAATGTGCATTTATCTACAAAACAATAAGAGAAAATAAAATCAATGATTTTTCTATACATTTTTATTGGTTATGAATCAAGATTTGCAACAATAAAATGAGTTGCTGTAGCACAAGGT
Organism: Perdix hodgsoniae; assembly: GCA_035772895.1. Lineage (NCBI taxonomy): Eukaryota > Metazoa > Chordata > Aves > Galliformes > Phasianidae > Perdix > Perdix hodgsoniae. The sequence goes on from JAPSGF010000025.1 coordinate 5,507,594, forward strand.
TAGCCACAAGATTTCTCATATTAAAAGAGGCTGAGAAACACTATTCAATACTACACTATTGAAAATGGTTTCCACCCTATATATTCGCAGAAGGAAATTAATTTTGTGGCTTGAGTCTGTGAGATATGGATAAGTGAAAAGACCTCTTCGTACAATTTATAGCAAGAAAGAGCACTATTCGGAAAACCTGATTTTTCTATTTCTATGTTAAGGATGACACAGATCTAAACGCAGAGTGGCAGTTTGGAGCAGGAGCAGTGACTTTGTGAACCATTTCTTGCTGTCCTTAGTCCTCTTATCATACTCCACTGAGCTGTCAGTTCCTGAGGCACTGAACTATCATTTCCATAACCTCTGATTTGGTGGAAGGGTAGCCCACTCCTTGGAAGAATAGGATTTCTGCCAATAGTTCATAAAGGGGCGCAGAAAATCACTGCCTACTTCAAAAAAATCTGCTGTTAGGGCATTTTTCCCTAGCTATTTTTTAATGGTGCATGTGACTAGTGGGGAAACAAAGCTGACTTACATTTGCAGACTACATCATTGCTGCTGAATACCATGATCCCCAGGGCTCTGGCACTGCTCATGGTGAAGCAGTAAGCTTTTCTGAATGGCTTACATTTTTTTCTGCCATTAATTCTCATTCAGCTTTTTCTGCCTGTTTTTTTTTTCCTTTGCTCATCCAGTAACCTAAACTAACATTATTTACCTCCCTCAGGTCCTTTTGATTTCAGATTTTTCCGTGCGATTAGTCATCTGTGTCAAGAGAAAAACTGAAATGGATTTACAGCATTGCCAGTGCAAAAGTTGTTCACTTAAAAATAAAAGATCTAGCTTCCCAATTCATTGACAGTTTTATAGAAATTTGCTTCATGAGGAGGTCACCTGCAACACTTTTGGCTGTATTACTCTCCCTTTGCACCTTTTCTTCCAATTTTAATCTGAATGTGTCTTCTGGTGCTACATCATGCAATTACTGCAGCCCATCACAGAAAGCATCACAAATTATATCCAGAATATGGTGACATTTAGGCACATTTGCACAGATTCTGCAGAAGGATCAGAGATAAACAAGTCTCTGTTTTTCATTTTGAGCCAGTAAATGAGGTTTCTATTTATCTGTTGTCAAATTGCAATGGCAAAAAGCTGTTCCCCTAAATGTAAACCTCAAGTAATGAACTCTAGGTGAGTGGAACATAAAATTTTCTGTGGTGGATCTGATTGTTCTGCCACTGTCCGTAGTATCCTTTCACTGCCAGTGACCAGCAGCCTTCCAGTTTGTACTAGACAGGCAAAGTAGAAGAGGGTGGTGGGTTACTTTAATGTAACTTTTGGAAGTAATTTCAAAGTAAAAAGTATTATTATAATAATAATTACTTCTAAAGATAAAATGTTTTTTTTTCCCCACTTATTAGAATTCAGATGCATCAAAACTTCTCTTTTTGTCCACATTTATGCTGTTAGTCTTACACTTAGTCTGGACTGATTGATATAGTATTGTTATATACATTTTAGTTAGAGGTTATGAGAAGGTAAATGCAAAGAAATGGTGCTAGACACAATTATTCCTACATTAGCATGTAAGTAAGATGATCAAGCTACAGTTACCACAGCTAACGGGAAGATATAGTCCAAGTGAAGTGTTTGACTGAGACTACTATAAGCTATGATGAGTCTACTGCTCATCATAGCTGATAATTGGCCTAGGTCATTTAGGCTGTTCAAATCTGGCTAATAAATTTCATTGTCTCTGTCCTTGCTCTGTTCAGGCTTTCAGTTCTAATTTTCGGGAAAGAGGTTTCGGTTCTCTTTTCAGGCTCTGCATAGCCTGACTAGAATTGGCACAATCTTTGGTCCAGATGCCACTAGATCATGCAAACCCACAGGTATGGGCTTCTTTTTTCATGTTTTGTTTGGAGGTTCAGTTTCCCCTATTCAGTCTGATTAGCTTTAAAAGTCCTCAGTGAGTGGCCCTAAGAAAGCCTTTGCTTAAGATCCTGCCAATAGCATGGGTAGCCTGAAGCATGATGTTTATGGTCATACCTGGAGAGGAAGACAAGAGTTAACAGCAGGAAGTAAGTGACAAGAAGAGGCTCCGGAGGGCATAGAACCTCAGCAGAGCAGCTACCTCTTTGTGTGGTCAATCTTGTGTGTACCAATCTGTTCACCACTATTACATGACTGAAGGCAGCTGCCCCATCTTCATGAACTCCTTAGAGAGCTCCTAACCTCAGCAGAGTACTGTGTTGATATTGCAGAATAAATAAATTTTATTACAATTTGCCTAACTTTTTAGTTCATATGTAAATATTTTAGCGTACTTTGCAAAAGTATCAAATTATTTTCTAATCAGTTAACACTGCCTTAAACTGAGGAGCCCATGATACATAATTTCAGTCTAATGAATGCCATAATATTCTGTGCTGTGACCCAAAAGTTTTCTACTTTGTCCTGTACTCCTGTGTCTTGTGATGTTCTGGGCAGAATGTCAGTTTGGAATAAGAACAGAACACAATTATATGAAAATCAGCGGAGGTGGTGTCTCCAGGGGTATAAACAGCCTTCTACTGCTGAAAAAGGAAGCAAGTAAACTAAAAAAAAAAAAAGTCCTCAATGTCTGAAAGTGTAGCACCAAAAGTTGCATAGAACAGAAGTATTTCTGTTTGCAGTCAGAGCTGGGAATGCCACATTGCCAAGGATAACAAAATATTTAATCTAGAAGATGTTTTGACTCAATGACAAAAGGTGAAGAAATGATCCTGGTTAAAATGAAACAGATAAGGCTTCTAGCCATTAGTGGTGAGGCTCTGAAGCAACTCTTGAGCACTGAGGAAGGGGAAGAAAGGATGTGAGCAGATCTGAGCAGAGTGCTACTGCCATTTGGTGGATACTGTAAGGTGCAGACAGTGGATTAGGAAACAACAAGTCCCTGAGGCAGGGACTGAATTCCCAAGCAGTCTTCTGTATTCTCATATGTTTTTCTGGTCCTTACCCTTTCCCAGTTAGCTTAATGGCAATGACCAACCGTACTAACATTTAACACAAGATACCTGCATTATGAACCAGCCTGTCTCAGCTTTAGGTATCCAGTGCTGTAACAATCTAATGTCAAGGTGCCTTGATAACCCCCTGTTTAATGTCTGACTCAAAATCCTGATGGTCAATTCTGATTTTTAATAAACCCTGGGATAAAAACAGTTTTTCTGTCTGTTTACCCAGCTTTGCTGCCAGACAAGGACTGCAGGCATATGTGGCCAAAAAGAGGCCTTGTGTCTGACATTTTTTGTGATACAGTGTGGCATTCTGAAACCTGCCATTCAGATTCTGTAAAATGAAAAATGATCCACGTCGGGCTGCCTTGGATACACAAGGCACCAGTAAATATGCCCATACTTGGATGGCATGTCAGCAGTTTCTATAGAAATTCAGGTGGTAAAAATCTTCAGTCTTTAATAGGATTTCATCACTTCTTGTGTTTATGAAATATTTTTTTTCATTTGTGAAGGAAAAAGAGATGTCTGTATCCCCAGCGTTTGCTCACAAAATTTCAAGTTTCACCCATTACAGTAAGTTTTGCATAAGTCAGGGAGAGTCAGTGGCCTCCATTAAGGCATTCAAATTCTGCAATTTCAGATAAAGAACAAGACTTGTATCAACTAAGTAAAATTCAGTATTCAACAATAGCTTTTTTTTTCCCCTTTGGAACCACAATGTAATATGCCTACTGGGTCTAAAAAAAATGGGTTATTTTAGCTCCAAATTGCCACTTGCCTCCTACTCAGTATTCTGACACATGGGATTATTTCTGCCTTATCCTTGAAATCTTTCCCAGTACATAACAAGCAAGCTGAAACTCATAACCAAACTCCAGTCCTTGCATTACTTTCTTCTCTTATGTGAAAACAAAACAAAATGAAAGCAACTCCCCTCTTAAGTTTGTTTCTCTGTGTATCTAACTCCTTAATGTGAGTGATCAGAATTTTCAGTTCATAGCTTATTATTTAGATTTATGCCTCTTGACTTCTACAAACATGAAGTATAAGCAATCTACGCTGAAAGGTTAAAACTTTTCAATTGAATTTGTAGTATATTATTAGCCTGGTATACTTCTTATACTCCATATTACAAGTCTGGTGGCCTTAATACCATTTACTGCTAAAAAATTCCAACTGTTTTAATGTGTCTCTTCTGGCAGCACTCTGGTCAATGTTTGCCATTCAAGTAGCGTACCATATAGCAATGCCTTTTATTTTTTATCTCTAGACTGGTGTCTTTATTTAGACTTTTGTTTTCTCATCAGGTTTAAACTTGATTTTACCTTTCATTCCTTCCTGAATTTCCAGGGAGAGTTTCCACAGCTGTTATTGTGCCATCTCTTCAGATCTGGCACATCAAGTCAAGACTATTTTAATGCTTCCCATACAAGAACAATGATAGGAGACCTTTACACATCAGCAAAATCTGATTTTATTTCTTGTCTCGACCCTTGTTTTCAAAGGTCCCCACTCAACACTTCTAGCAGGTAAACCTAAAAGAGCTGTGGCTCTGTAGAGAAGCTTAGGTGTACATGAAGAATTTCATTTACTGTCGAATGAAGATAAACATTTTTATGAAGAGTTATTTAGTTTGCTCTCAGGTAACACTACTGATCTGCAAGAGAACACAAAGAAAGGCTATCTCAGTCTGACATCACAAATAAACATCTTCCTGAAAATGTTAAGTTTTCAAAATTCTAACATTTCTATGTTAGGGAAATATCTTAAAATATCCACACAGCATGCTGCCCTCTCAAATGGTGAGTGAAACAATATCATAAACTTTAATGTGCTAATCCTCAGAGTGATGCAACCAGGGAGAAAAGAGGAAAAAAGAATTCTATCCCTGCCCTTATAGAATTTAAAGACTTCAGCAAAAATAGAAACCGTTAGGGAACTTTTGGGATTTTTTTTTGAAATGACAACCCCATTATTTTGGCATCTTCTGAAAAACCCAGCTTTAAGTCATCCTTTTTTTACGGGCTGTTTTTTTTTTTTTTTTTTTTGGGGGGGGGGGGGGGGGGTTCTTTCTCTCCTTTTCATTGCTGGATTCAGAAAACCCAGATTATTATTGTCTTCCTCCTACCATACCCTCCTACCTTTTTGGAGACACTGTGATTTCTTCTGTCATGAAAGTGCTACATTTTTATGCATTATGTTTTCTTTATGTGCATATATGGAAAGAAGGATCATCTGGGTGAATGCACAACCTATTTTCTCATCTTTGATGCATTTGTCTTTCTTAAAATTGCTTGCTTGGACTGCTCTTTCTTTCTGTGTGTTTATCACCCAAAGTTAATTTCATACCAATATTTTGTGTCTGTGTGTAAAGGTTCTGAAGAAATATGCAGAAGTTTGGCATAATTTCTAATCTCTTGCAGCTTAGATAACACACCTGAGGAATCCAAGTCTGAAAGATTCTGTATCAGACTGGGAGAATGGATTTTTTTTTCTGTTCCCTAGGTTTCAAACAGAAGTCTCCCTGTAACCAGACTTCAAGAGCCAAGATTCCCTGTGCAGAAACAGATAACGTTTCTGTGATTTATGACCTTCTTTCTTCTCAGAAAATGAACATGAGAGATGAGCAACACCACAGGATGCCAGCTTTCCACAGTTCAAGGCATTGGGGCACTGGCAAAATTCAACTTATGGAAAAATCTTGCATGGTGCAAGAATTGTGAAGATCTGCAGTTGAGTATTTGGAAATCAGGGATGAGTCGTTCTGGATCAGAACTGGAACCGGAATAGTCACTGCTATTCCTCCTGGTTGTCTCTGCACAGAGCTTCCAGCACTGATTCTAACAGGACTCAATAACCTTGCAATAATGTAATAAGGATGCCTGGCACAAAGGCACTTGCAAGGCTCTGTATGGGACCACTTTTTGTCTGTTAGGACATATTAGCTTTGGCACTACCCAGAAAAGGCTTTACTGCAAACCTAACAGGCTGTGGTTTACAGTGACTTCCCAGAATGTTCTCCCTCTTTGCTCTTCACCTCCTCTTGACCTGCCACTGGGTAAGTAATTTGTTTAGAGATGAGCATGTTACGGAGACCTGTCCTAGGACTCATAGGGCAGAGTATGATTTCCTCACAGTACAGATTCCATCCAAAGGCTGTCTGCTTACAGCAGCACTTTAGATATTCCTTTCTAGTAACAGATGAAGCAAGACTGATAAAAAGTATTTGACAGATTTGTATAATTTGTGTTGCCTTGCTGAATGTCTGTAATGTTATTTTCATCTTTCCCTGATCAAAATAAAGAATGAAGAATTTTCAAGGTGAAATCCTGCCCTTATCTGAAGGCCTCTGCAAAGTTCCCATTGATTTTAGTTGGGCTAAGATTTCTCTCTAATCATTTACACTTTGGCTGATGTTTTCAAGCAGCAGATCATCACAGGTTCTGGGAGCAATTCCATCTCAGAGAGGTAAGTTTTATGGCTCCAGACCTACTGCAGTTTGAAAGGATTTTAATTACCAACACTTATACAAAGGAACTTGGGAGCAGTGGTCTATTTTGCAGCCAATTGTGAATAACACAGACAAATAATAGTTTGTCTCTTAAATAAAAATCCAGTTCAAGTGTAACAATGACATAACTGTGTCCAGGTCTGGAGCCCCCAGTACAAGAAGGACAGAGAGCTGTTGGAGAGGGTCCAGAGGAGGGACACAAAGATGATCAGCAGACTGGAGCACCTCCCCTGCAAAGACCGGCTGAGGGAGCTGGGTTGTTCAGCCTGGAGAAGAGAAGGCTGTGGGGTGATCTCATTGCAGCCTTTCAGTACCTAAAGGGAACCTACAAACAGGAGGGGAATCAACTCTTTGAAAGGGTAGATAACTGCAGGACAAGGGGAAATGGTTTTAAGTTGAGGGAGGGAAGATGAAGGTTGGATGTCAGGGGGAAGTTCTTTACAGAGAGTGTGGTGAGGTGCTGGAACAGGCTGCCCAGAGAGGCTGTGGATGCCCCGTCCCTGGAGGTGTTCAAGGCCAGGTTGGATGGGGCCCTGGGCAGCCTGGTCTAGCATTAAATGGGGAGGTTGGTGGCCCTGCATGTGGCAGGGGGTTGGAGATTCATGATCCTTGAGGTCCCTTCCAACCCTGGCCATTCTGTGATTCTGTGTGAACTGGTAATGACATGCACAGAGATATATTTGATCCTCTGCTGTACTCTTACCATCATTCATTTGCATTTGCATTCCTTTGTCACAACATCACAGCTTTAGGACCAATCCTGTGATATTACTTAAGTTTGGTATAGTGCAATTTTGCAATAGGGCAATTACCTTGTTTTTCTTCCTGGATTCTTATGTTGTAGAGCAGTAATGACTTGATGGAAGGTCTGAACACTGTGAAATCATAAGGTGGTTTCGTGATCACGAAGCACAGATTCTTGGCAAGTAAAGATTGCTGTTCTGTGTGACAGATCCTTGAGATGGGGTTTTGAGAGAAAAAAAAAAAAAAAAAAAGGAAAAAAAAGTGATGGCCAAAAGTTCTCTTCGAAATAGAGATTTTTCTGCTCACAGCCTTACTTTGATACTTGATATATCCTGAAAAATCCAGCCAGCACCAATAGCTGTTATTTCCCAAGGGCTGTAGAAATTCTAGCTCTCTAATCAGGTTTCAAATTAAATAAGAATGAACATAAGTTGCAAAAAAAAGCTCTAATATGTTTGAGAAAGTATTGTTGTGTGTCTTTTGGAACCTTTTTGAATTTGTTCTTTAATTAACAAAAGATTAGCACAAGAAGTATGCTGGTTTAAGTGGCTAGCTAATCCAGAGATTTGCTGAAAGTATAAGTGACACTTTTTACTTCAACCAATTGAAGTCTGAATTCACAGATAGCAGCCTTGTCAGAGAAAACTGAAATTACAGAGCAAACATGTTACCAGGCATGTGCTTGTAGCATGAAAGAAAACCAGACAATGGAAGTTGATTCTACTCATGAAGGTTTTCTTCTAATCACATCTTTTTTGAGTGAAGGACTGCATATGCTTCACATGCTATTCTTCATGGTCAGAAGGAGGGTAATGGACGGAGGTCAGGAAGTTCAGTCAGTAAATCTTTTTGGATAGTGCAGCTTGTTAAACTTAAAATGAGTAAGGGAATTCCAGCCACGACAACTTCTGACAGCCCCACTTGCGTTTGTCACTTCAGTGAATGCTAGGTCGCAGGTGAACTGTGAATAGGAGCTAATTCAGTGCTGAATCAATCACTAAAGCTTTAAAAATATTTGGGCCCTTGGAAAGGAAAAATGTGAAGAGAAAATGATACTGAAAAATAAAATAAATAGGAGGGAATTCTCACTGTCTAGTCCCTAGCAAAATTAAGATTTCATTGTGTGTAATGAACCAGAAATGGCTCCTGTTGTTGAAGTCTCCCTACAGTAAACCCCACCATGTACTTAACACTGTTCTCACTGTAAATGAAGGAGCAGGAAAGGTCAAAAAACCAGGAAACCTGCAGAGACATGTTCTAATTAGTCTCTTTCTGCATTCTGATGGCAATAATCTCTCAGTGACATTGAAGCAGGAGTCAAGTCTGTCCAGCAGCATCTCAAACCATCTGCTTCAGTAGGGCTAGTTATGCTTCATTTATTTTGATTCCTCTGTATTCCATCTGACTTCCAAATTTGTCTTTGGTTCTGGCTATCCAATCGCAAGTCTAGACATGTGAGTGTGCCCTGGTAGTGACGCACAGCCTTCCTGGTAGTGATGTAATTTCTCCCATTATCCCAGTTTTGGGGTAGAATTTAGTCCTACCAGTCATTCACATGAAGCATCGATAACATCTGCTCATCTTCTTTTTTTTCCTAGTCTTGTCTCCCTTTCCAAGCACCATCTGTTTCAGAATACTTGCACATTTCTAAAATGGCTCTATTCATTCTAATTTGTTGGTGTGTTTTTTTTTTCAAAATTTTATTCTTGCCTTTTCAACAAGTTCTGTAGATCTGTGCTTCATTTTGGTTCTAATGCCTGCCTACCAGATTTGGATCTTTCCAGAGTGTCACGTTATCCTGGTTCTGTTGTGCCTTAATTCTCTTTCAGTGCCTTGCTTCTAAAGTCTTTCTTACCTTCCCTGTTCCCAGAAACTCACTTCATCACTACTGTTGAGAAAACTGATCATAATGTTTCTGTCTGACAGTGACTCTTCCAAAGTACACTGACAGATCTCTCCAGGGTGAAGTGTAAACTATACATGGCGTTACATTCAGTAAACTTGTTTTCTTTCTTTTTCCCCTCTCTGCTAACTTCAACTACCTTTGTCTAATCTACTAAAAGAATTACTGGCACTCCACAAGATGCAGAAGCTTTTTGAAATAAAAATATAGCACTGTTCTTTAGATATATTTTCAAATTGTCTAAGAAACAGTTAAAATAAGCTAGGCATTCTTCTAAGCTGTGAATGATGCTTAAACATTTTAGATTTACCAGGAATTGTGCTGCAAAAAGCTATCTATTAAAGGCTTTTCATATTCATCCATTTATCTTTTTGTAGAGAGAAAAGCATATACTATCTATTCCATATTTCACATTGATTTTGTTCTTCAGAGAGAAACTAGGCTTTATACCCAAGCAAGCATGTTTGTGATTCAGAATTGGGATTAGTTTTCCTTATAACCTGAAATGTGTTTCGTGGTCTTTGGCTTGCTATACTCCAAGTACAACACTTGTACTGTCTTTGGCCATCAAACATTCATAAGTTTGTTTCTGAAACACTAGAAGATTCCACAGTGAAAAGTACTGCATAAAGCTTATTGTTAATAATGTCCAGTATAAAGAAAATACACTGTAATACTCTTTTTTTTTTTTTTTCACACTGTTCTTCAGGCAGTGTCTTAGATGCATTTTTTGAAAAAAAAAAAAAAATTGTCTAACTTACTTCTGTTCATTTCCATTAGAACAGATGCCATGGGTTCAGTCACGTACATGAAGCATTCAGTGTTCTTCTTAAGGCAATTCATGCAGATGATTAAGACAGCAAACTATTCTCCTTAAACTCCCTCTATAATCAATCAGTGGAGGTGGGGGCTCCTATAGACGACAATTGATAGGAGGAGCTTAACTAATGTGTCCATAATTATAACTGCACTGATAAAAAAGAGGGATTAACTCCACATATATTGAGGATTTTACTAGCACCACCCAGGCTTTTTCACATAACACTGATCACGATGATCTTGACGTAATTTTTATCCCCACAGTTCAAATCACCTTAAATATTCTAATAGCCTGTGACTGACTCCCATACTAGTGCTTTCATAAGTATTTCATGTTTGATGAGTATTTGGTGGTGAGTCAAAGTGGTAACGAATATTATTCATACTGTCCAGATAGAGTGGCTGCTACTGATGGTGAACCAACACTGGACTGCAAGTTTGAGGAGTCTTGTAAGCTCACTCCAGAACAAAGCTTGGGAGCAATCCAAAATACACAAAATAAGAAGAAACAGAACTTTGCACTAAAATGCAGAGGTAAATACCAAAGGTGCTGGGATTTCTTCATCTGCTTACTTTTTCTTCTGTTTTGTCTTTTTTTTTTCTTTTTTTTTTTCTCCCCCAGGGGAACACTGAATTAATCTGCTCATTGCTCCTTGTTCTATTGCTGCTTCCCACCAAAACTGTTCACTCCTATCACCTTGACTACACTGCTTCAATAATTACTGATTCACCAATAGCTCTAGTGCTAATACCAAGGGATCCCCTTATAGAAGTGGACAGAATTATCCTTTCCAGATGTAGCTATGAAAATTGTTTTTAACAGATCCCATTATTTCCTTGTGTTCCAAATACAATAGTACTTCATGGAAGTTCTGGAAGAAAGACACATTTTTATGGTCTACCAGAAAATGGACATTCAAAACTGAACCGCCTTAGTCTAACTTACTCTTGTCTACCTGCAAACCCTTTCAGTTTCTTGTTTTTATGCTCCATATACTCTCTGAGAGATAACCGGCTTCTTTTTTGTTTCTTCCACTGACATTAGAATCATAATTAAATATGCCTCATGAAGTCTTAATTTTCAATAAATGCTAGGAAGAACTTATTTCTGATGACAAGTTGAATAATCAAGAAATCAAATACAAAAAAGCTGAAAATGTTCTTGCATTAACTGAACTTAGTGCTGAAACTCCTGATGACTTTAGTGGGGATAAGTTTGTACCTAGATCTAGAATGTATTGAAAGAATAAGACCAGAAGCTCACAAAGATGTTCTTTGAATTTCTCATTTCAGAGAAAGAAAAATGTAGCCACCACAGCATCGCTGAGTGCTTATCTTGATTTTCTGTTGATCAGAAGATCTGTAAGCAATGGGAAATTTCTAGTCATGCAGAGTAAAAGTTATTAGATCACGTTCACTTCGAGAACACTTTACAGTCATTAAAGTATTATGAAATATAATCTGAACTAAAAATGGGAAGCTTTCTAAAACTAGTAATCCCTCTAGAGAAGACACTTTTATTAGTCTCCAGTTTCAATTCAATTGAAGGAGCCTCAGCAACCTTCTGCTAAGACTGTGATTAATGCATTTGAAAATTAGAAGGGTTTGTGTCTATCTTTTTTTAAAGTCACTATTACAGTTATTTTTCCTTGTACTAATTTCTTCTCAGACAGAATTTTAATGTTGTTTCAAAATGTTGAAGAATTTTTTATATCCCATTATGCCTTTTTTGACTGTAGTTACTGTTTTCACATGTAAAAGAAGGGTCATTATGGAAGAAAATTTTATGTTTTGTGATTTTGAAAGTCATTTCAGTTGAAATGAGCTTTTTATTGAACAAAAGATGATGTAGGTTTATACATGGTGCTTGTGCAGAAACCATTGAGGCTACAGCTGATATTTAGTCTTTCAGTCCAGAATGTATATTGTTCAACACCACATTACTTTGTCACTGAATAAGGCCTTAATCCGAGGAGTCTGTCGCAACCAGCCTTTATTTATTTCTTCTTCCTATGTTTGTTCACAGATCTCTCTTCTTTTATTTGCTCTCCATTTAAACTATTAAATCTCTGAAAGTAAGGTGAAAGGTGTTTCTTACAGCTCAGCAGCATATCAGCTCAGCTACCTATAACCTCACTTCAATTTTATTTTTTTCTGCACTGGAATATTTTAAACTGTTGACTTTCTGATAGTTTTAAGCTCCTAGCTGAAATATGCTGGGGCAGGTCTCGAATTCCTTTTCTCATTACAAATTCATTTCTTGTGCATGCTTGTCATGTTGTAATGCATCTGCACATGGATGACAAGATCCAACTTTTGCCTATTTTCATTGGCTTTCAGTGGTGGACTGAGAAGTGCTTTTTTATTATTTTTTTTTTTTTTTTTCTTTTCGTGAAAAGCATGTGGAATGTGCTGAGCAGAAACAGAAACAAAATATGTTACACTGTAATTCGCTGGAGTATTGTGTGCTCTTCATTCAAATTGCATGACAGCAAATGCCTTCCCTCTACTAGGTCACAGTTTGAACCTGTGCCTTCTTTCCATTCCCCTGGTAATTTCTTATTTTTGTCCATGAAATGCCAAATTTATTTGTAACTGCAAAACTCTGTGCATTCTTGCCAGCTGTGCCCTTCATTTCTGTTCCTTTCTTCCTCCTCAAGCCAGTACAGACGCACATTCTTTCAATGATATGCTCTCAAGTGATATGCCTATTTCAATTTTAAATGTCTTATATAAATGAGCTCTGCTTCAGAGACTACTTAATACTATTTTAGGGCCAGGTTGTGACTTAGATTTTGCATATTCATACAACACATAAGTCATATGAAACTTGGTTTGAAGTATAAAGAATTTCAGCTACTGTATTAAAGAGTAGACACAAAGGAAGTGTTGGAAAAGTGTGAACTTTTTGTTTTCCACTGTCAAGTTAGAGGCTAGAAAACTGGTGCAGGTGCAAGGTAGTTTCTGCAGACTGAGCGAGCAATATATGTGAAAAGAAGAAATGAATGTGACTTATTTTACCTCCTGTGGCTTCTCTGAAGCTCTTTCTTGTTCAGTTTGCATTAAAACTGGCTGCTGCGCTGGTAATTAGAAGATGTCTTTACATGTTTATCCTCTGAATACAATCCTCTGGATCCTACAAGATAAATTTCCTTTTCTAGTTATACATTTTAATTGAAGCTTGGGCATTTACTGAACAAATAAAGACTTTACTTGCTTGTCCTAGCTCAGTTTGTGAATGAGATTCCTACAGCGTTTTAAGTAGAAATGTTACAAGATCAAACTGAACTTCTAAAACCAGAAAGCAAAAGGTAGGAGCAATTTGTTTTTTCTTTTCTGTTAAGATCTTTCCACCAGCTGTAGATACACTGCAAAGTGAGCTCTATCATCATAGTTCCCAGAACAGCACCAATGTTTGATGTGTGGTCTTTGCAGCGTTGTCTCCAAGGGCTGCGTACTGTGTTGCCTCATGGAATATAGAGTTTGAAACTGGACTGCGAGATTCCAGTGCTATTTTAGATATCTTGTTTACACCAATTAGATGTGAACAAATGTGAAAAGTGTAAGGACAAGCATACAGCTGGACTGTCCTAGTTTTAGCAGAGAAATAATTACCTTGTAATTATAAGTAGGCTTTATTTCTAATACACTTAAAGCCTAGAGGACAAAGCTGACTAAACATGACAAGTCAAACTAAAATAAAACACTGTACATTGGTTGCTCCAAAAGAAATATCACCTATTTATTTCCATGGAAACTACAATAGATACAAAGATCACAATAACGCTATTTGACGGAGCAAATTCGCAGCTAAAAAAAAAACCACTCTTTTTGAACATAATCATCATTAGCTGTGTATTTTCATCAGAAAAGAACGAGGGTGTGCATGTTGCACTCATGAAGATCTGTACCAGCAGTCGACCCACTGTTGCTGTCGCCATTGCTGAAACACACCACCAACAGCCTCACTGTGCTCACATCCACTGGTTGATCTCCATAAACATTCAGCAAGAAATGATGACTTTCAATGAGTTCCATTTTTTCTTCATGGAGGAATTCACTTCAACTCCTTTGCTTCTCTTGCACTTCCATGTTAGATACCATTTTGTCAAACTGCCTCTCTGCTGGCATCTGTTGCACAGCAACAAACGTAATGGAGTGTTGGTGGAATGCTTCAACCTCTATTGCCATACCACTAACATCCACCTCTGACATTGTGCACCAACATAGAATAGGAGTTTCGCCTACCTCTCCTTCACTTCCAAACTCCTGTACACAGTATTAGGGCTCACAATCTATACTCTTCTTGGGATTGGTTTTCGTTGATTTACCTCATCAAGACACTTTGCTGTCTCAGTGGTTTGCTCAAGTGGAAAAAAAGAACTCAGCTTTTATTTTTCTTTAGCTATGAAAACAAGACTGTATTTCATTAACACTTTCATTAACCTTATGTAGTGTCAGCTTCTCTTCTTTTTGTATATGCAGCAAAGTCATAGAAAGACAAACATCTTAGAAAAAAACCTATTTTTTTACTACAAAAATTTCACAGTGCTGAAATTTCAAACAAGTACAGATAAACTGTGTTCCTCTTTACATTCTTCCTTCTGCTGCAGGAGGTTCTTGTTTCTTTAAGGCCTCTTATAGATTATTTTGCCTTTGATGTTTCTTTTGCCAGGAAAAACTCCACAGAGCAACATACAATACTTTCCAGTTGGAATAAGAAGCCAGCATACAAATTACTATCAATCTGGCTGCGAGCATAATGAGGTGTCAAAGAAAAATTAGGTTTGTGGTATTTTTTCTCAACTTGGATGTTCTCAATTCAAAAAGAGTTTCTTCTGAAACAAAGCAAAGGTCTTGATGAGGCTTTCAAAAATAAGACTGACTCACTAGTTCATATGTAGCAGTCAACAAGCTTCTACAGAAAAGAAACTGTGCTGGAAACTCGTTTGTAAGAAAGAGATAGTATAGTGGTTGTGTTTTTATTGTAGTGTTCCTCCATCTCATTTAAGTGTATCTAATTCAGGATGTGAATTTTGTCTTCAAATGTAATTAATGCAGGCTTGTTTATTATCAGCCTAAATTACTGCCAGTGACTATCATGAGAACTAAAGGCTTTATTTTAAGAGACTTTGAAAAATGATTTAACTACATGTTAGGAAAGGAGAAGTTGGGAAAGGAAAAGTGTGACATCATTCAATTACTGTTCCTGAGCCCATTTGACTTATGACAGCTCGTTTGTCTCAGGAGTACAAGCATTCAACAGCCAGTTTGTTGGGTTTTTTTGTAATAAAATTATTATAAGTTGTCTGTTATCACAGCTCTTTTCCATCTGGCCTTCTATCATTAGACAAAACATGATGTCTGACTCTTTTTATTTTGTTGTAGGGTTTGCTATGTTCTAAGAAATTGAGTTAGTTGGCCATAGTAGCTAAGTCTAAAGTCTATCAATACACATTATCTTGTATTTGTTTTCCTTTCCTGGTCCACAAACTCTATTTTTTCTCCTTAAAAAAAGTTTCTTCTTTTCCTCACAAGTAATGAGATCAGAAAATGATCATATGGGCCTGTTTCTTCTTTGTTCTTTACTCGCTTCTTCTAAAGATGATAGTAAAACTGCTATTGACTTCAAAGGAACAGGTTCAGGGTCCATACAAACAGTGAGCAATGCAGCTGTGCATCATCAGGTCTTGATTTTGAATGTTAATACTAAAAACCTCTATTGCTATGTCTGCTTTCCAGTTTGATTGGTTGGGGAAACATCTTTTCACCATGAAAAACTTATGTGATGAACATACAGACAGCACCTAGAGGAATGATAACAATACAGATGCAATATCACAAGCTCTTTTTTATCTGGTGAGTTGAAGCAGGCCTCAGGTGGATTAGAATACCAAGCAAGCATGTTATGGTTGTGATCTCTCTTGCATAGCATGAGTAGCCCAGCTGTTTGCAGCTGTTTATCAATAAAGACGATGCACTCTGAGCTGTGATTGTGATGTTTTGGTCTACCTCCATAAGTTTTTTCTTTTAATACAGACTTCCCTTAATAAAAATATCAAATCAGATATTTCCTAGGATTCTTGAACTCAGTTTTATTGGCTATGCCAAATCTTAACAAATCTTCAGTATATGTCACCTACCATGCAGCTGAGCATGTTTCTTTTATTCCCTTTGTCATTTTTTCATTTGTAAAATATTAGAAATTAATTGTGTGTTTGTTCATCAGTGATTAACTGGCATCATGCTTTTATTCCCATTCCCTCAGCTGCTTCCCATAAGACCTGTACAATAGATTCCTCACCTGTTTTGTTGCCCTTTTCTGGACACACTTGAGGGCTTTGATGTCTTTTTTGTCATGAGGGGCCCAAAACTGAATGCAGCATTTGAAGTGCAATCTCACCAGAGCTGAGTACAGGGAAACAGTCACCTCCCTTTTTCAGCTGGCAACACTATTTCTGATATAAGGCAGGATGTCACTGGCTTTCTTGGCCACCTGGGCACTCTGCTGCCTCATGTTCAGCTGAGCATATACCAGTACCCCCAGATCCTTTTCCACTGCTCAGCTTTCCAACCACTCTATTCCAAGTCTGTACTGATGCATGGGATTTATGTGACCAAAGTGCAGGACCTGACATTTGGTCTTGTTGAACTTCATCCCATTGGCTTCAGCCCATCAATCCAACCTGTCTGAGTCCCTCTGTAGGGTCTTCCTACCCTCAGGCAGACCAACACTTCCTCCCAGCTTGATATCATCTGCAAACCTAATGAGGATGCGCTTAAATCCCTCATCCAAATCATCAGTAAAATTATTAAGCAGGATGGTCCCCAGTACCAACCCCTGAGGAGCAAAAGTCACCAGCTGCATTTAACTCCTTTCACCCAGCTGTCCAGCCAGTTCTTTACTCAGCAAAAGAAAAGGTAGCACTTCTTCGTTCTGTTACCTGCAGGACTCTCGTGCCTACTAAATCAGAGGCTGGATTTGTCCCATCCACTTGGCATGACTGTCACAGAATTACTAGTGAGTTTAAGGAACACTGGCAGTGCTGCTGATTTTATGTTACATTTAATGCTTTTATCTCCTCTTGCACCCTACCAGCATCTTGTATTCTGACTTTCATTGAAATACATGCAAAATAACAATTTAGAGTAGCCTTTTCCTGGCTGCTGAAAAGCTGTTAATATAGGCTTTGTTTTTTAGCTGTTCATGCATCGTTACTCAAAATCATCTGAGATATTTTAGGTGGTGTATTCAAAAATTGCATTTCCAAACCACAAACTCCAATATATAACTTCCTTTCATTGCTCCAATTGCATTTTAATTAGTCTCTTCTGATTTCAGCAAGAAGCTGTCAAATCTATAAGTGCTGTCAAAATACAAAATTAGAATATCCTGACTGTGATTGGTACCTATGTGTATCTATATTTTCTTTCAGGTCTTCTCCAATACCTCTTTTCAGGTTATAGTTCTTGTCTCTTCAATTGCTGTGTATAAGAATCTGTAATCTTCGTACCTTATAGCTGGTCTCATTGAGTCAAATGAACTGTTAGAACTGCTTTTTCTATGACAATTCATTGATGATCTTAACACCAAGCCATGTTCAAGAAGAAAATGAAAACTTGCCTGGGTCCCTGTCTCTCTTTGACATGGAAACCTGGACAGGAGAGTTGTGTGGAGGAGATGCCTGTTTTGGAGAAACTTTTTTTTGGAGAAGAAACTGCTGTTTTGAGGGGTTTACCTTTGTTAAAGCAGGATTGTGTCTGGGATACTTATCAAATAAGCCCTATGAGACGGAAGTTCTCCTTAGTCAACAAGCAGCCAGAAACAGCTCTGGGAAAGAGCAGTCGTCTTTCTGATCCTTTTCTCGTAACTTCTTCTCTACTTTGTGAGAACAGTTGCACTTTTTATCTAAATATTGAGGGGAAGAGACGTGTGAGTTCCATTATTTGGTGTTGGTAAGCTGAACCGCATTCTCCTGACTGGAAAAGCAATTATTTGCTCCATCAAAAAAGCATACATTTGTTTTCTGCAGATAGAGCTCTCCAGCTAAGCTTTGCTTCCTTAGGCACCATCTTCACTGAGAGAGAGAACTATTCTGGATCACAAAGAGAGCTCCTTGTGAGGATGTTGGACTGTTCATGACCTCAGGAAGGAGTAGTCTTCCAAACCCTCTATCTTTTTCTCATGGTTGTATTATTATTGCATTATAGGATCACAAAGGTTGGAAGAGACCACTACGGCCATCTAGTCCTGCCATCAATCTACCCCCATCATGACCACTAACCATACTCTCAGTACCACATCATCACGGCTCTTGAATATTTCTGCTGGGCTGCATGCAAGGCTAAATACAGATAGAGGAGACATTTCCTTTCCAGGACAGGGAAAAGAAACGTCTAGGTATTTGGAAGGTGTTTTATTGGTTCTTTTTTTGCCACCAGTGGGTTGTACTACCCCTCCTTGCAAATCTAATACTAGATGAATGATAAGCTAGGACTGCATGCAGTTGGAATGTTACAGCCTTAAATACTGACAGATCCAGTTTGTTCTTTCCAGATTGCTAGAGCTTACTTTCAAAGGTCTCTTTATTGGAGATTTTCCATTATGTCTTTAAAGCCACTGATACACTGATATCTTGCTGTCAATTAAATGAAAACAAATTGCTGTTACTTTGTAATTTAAGGAGGAAATTTCAATAAAAATATGTTTACTAACAGTTACACATACGGAAGCATTTTAAAAATATTTTAAGCACACTGCAATTATCTAAAAGAGTGAAATGAAGTTGCCTGTATTCACTGCTTTACTGGGAAGTCCTCAAATTGCAAGGACTATGAAGGTTGCTGGGCTGCTTTTGCACATATATGACCAATAAAATTAGGAGCCTTACTTCTGGGCAAAAATCTTTCTATTTGGGGGAGTTTAGAAATTTCTTTCAGCTAAGAAATATGCAGTACGATTAGCTTAAGCAAATATTTATCTCTTCAGAGTTGCAATTAAGCACTCATGCATGAAACACATGCATTGTTCTAGCCTTTTCAGGAATTATTTTACACAGTATACTCATGTACAGTGCAAGAAATTTTGAAAACCTGTGAACTCCTAAGAAGTACAAAAAATGTCGGAAAAAATGCTAATAAGGTTTACGCAGTCAAATTACAAAGAAATACATTCACACCAGGACACGTGAGTCTGTAATTATAAGTATAATCCCTCTACCATTCATGAAACTAAAATATTCATGGGCGTAAAACAGCAATGCATTTCTGCATGCAGCTCTTCATTTCACATCAGAAAAGCTGGTTAACTTCATTTTGTACTGGTGTCTGTATTGTGGTATTGTCGTTCCTCTCTTGATACCTCTAAGCCCTTGGAAATCACTGAGATGAGTCAGTGGAAGGAACTTTCCTAATAATGGAAATATTGTCAAAGGAAACAGACTATTTCTAAATATGTGTAATTGCACTACACATAAAGTAATTTTTTTTACATGATGAAGTCAATCTAGCATAAAATATATATTGCAAAAGAGGGGTAATTTAGTTCAGCTATACGACCTCTAGAAAAAAGTCCCTTAAGCAGCATATTATTGGTGGTCTTACAATCATGGTCGCTACTTGTCTCTTCAGTCATTTCACTTCACCAGAAACTGACTTTGCTATCTGTGAAAACTGAGCAGATTCTGTTGAGTCTGTTCAATCATTTAAACACAATTTAGAAGGAAAAGGCATTGAATTAATGGCATTTCAGGTATTCTGGAAGCTAGAAGTGAAATTACCAGAGGCTTTTTTCCCATAAGCAGGACCAAATGTGTGCTAAGAGATTTGTGTCTTGAGATGTTTCACATGATCTAGTTATATTATTATCAAATATTTATCAGAAAAGCAGTAATCTGGGAAGTTTCTTCCTCACTGTTATTAACAGTGTTAGCATGGCTACATGTAACTGCTATTTTTTTCTCCTTGTTGCACATACACTTTTGTGCACCTTCCTCCTCTTCTTGAGGACACTGAGACAGCTAATCTCCCCTTCCTGGGGCCCCACTATAATTTGACACTAGCTCTGTCCTGTCTTGCACTGATACTGGCAGGTGACTTTGGCAAGTTGGGTGAAAAGCTATCTATTCCCAAAAGCTGTCATCTTTGTCTTTTTGGACCAAGTGGGAAAGTGGTCTGGCAGAGTATGGTAAATAGTTTCATGCAGAGTCAGAGTTTTCTCTTCTTGTCCACTTCAGTGAGCTCACTGCATATGTAGCCAGAAATTTATTTGTGCATCTGGAAGACGCAAGCTTCAAAAATACTGTGTGGAGTTGAGGGTAAAGACACTTGTTGACCCTTGCTGTGGTTGTGTAAAATTATCTGGTGAGCAGCAGGCAGGAGCAGGAATTGAAACGTAGTCCCCAAATCCCAGTATCCTCAAAAAACTACTGAAAGATGGTTCCTTATAAAGGAAAACTCTTGCTTTAAAGGAAAATGTGATTTTTAGATGTTTTTTTTCTGAAGGACCTTTAGAAATGTCAACAGAAAAGAAGCTAAAAAAAAACTAATTGGATCATTTGAAGAAAAATTAGGTATAAATCTGCCTGAAATTGATTGCAAATAAGTCTTGGATCACCTTTAGGGTCTTTCTCTCAATGTACAGAAGATTCAGTGGGAAATTCCCATCCTTTCCCTACATTTGGCTAACTTAACAAAGCCAGCTAGACCCAGGCATCCCAGTGTGTGTACACTATATGCAGACATTATATGTACACAAAAACAGAGTATAGATTATTTTATTTTTTATTTGCGTTATTTTCAGTAAAAATATATCCATGTTTTCATTAGAAACAGTGTTTTCAGTTTGGCTTGGAAATGTATTATTATATACCAAACAGAATCCAACCTGATACAGGCAATTTTAGTCTATTTTTCTCTTATCAATTCATTCACGATTTGGTTAAAAAAAAAATAGTAAAAGCACTCTTGGAAAACTCTTCTAGCTATAAGTCCACAGCTTGTAATGACATAATAGGGCAATGGCAAGAACAGACGAAAGGACAGAAGAATGAATGAGTATAAAATAAGTATTAAGGAATGAATAAATGTCCGAATATCTCTATATATCTCTATACTTCCCCAGTCATCTGACTTGTTTTATAGCACTAAAGTCTTGAGAAATCCTGTTGGATATCAGTAAATCCATTGTTCCTTGTACTTTAAACTTGTAACTTACTCTTTATGTAAGACAGATATGACATTCTAATGTTATTCAAGATTTCTGATGAAAAAGATGATCTTGCAGACCCAAAGCATTTCACTGAAGTGTATTGTTTGTCTTCAAAAATTCTGTCATATCTGTTTTCAGCAGGCTTACCTGCTACTTCTTTTCCCCTTCAGAATTGTACAGTATTTTTACCAATACAAATAAAGAAAAGTGAACAGAAAATTTCCAGCCATGAATAATGACTTCCAAACTTGTATAACTTTGGTTGATATTCCACCTGACAATAAGTATAACAAGCAGTAGTTACCACATCCCTTAAAATCACCCATTTCTATAATGATTACCAGCTAGTATTCAGAGTATTCAGTTGTTCTGTTCTTAGTCAATATGTTTGTTCTCATTCAATATAGTTGTATTATTGAAAACTGATTTAAAAATGTGTGCAGCAAAACTGCTTATTATACAGAACAGAAAGAAATCTCAAATGTACTTCTATTTTATATAATACGTACATCTCTTCTAAATAAATTGTATATATATGTATTTCTGGGAGAGTTATACTGTTTTTATCCAGTTTTTCTTATTTGGAATGCAAAACAGACAGAATTTCTTATGCTAAAGCAATATTGGCTTTTGAAGAGTACTCATTCTATGCACTTTACTGCCTTTCCTATTCCGTTCTGGAGATGCTACAGTTCAGCAGAGCACTTCTTCCTTTTATTCCTAAAATTTTACATGGTTCAGACAAAACAAGAGAGACAGGCAGCACAGAAGAGGGATAGGAAGTCTTGATATGCAAAGGGGGGGAGATATTCTGTGTGACAATTTTTTTAGCTGCCCAGTTAGATTCCTCACATATCACTGAGGAACAGCGAAGATATTAAAGTGAAGAATATAGAATATATATAGAATTGTTTGCAAATTATGTGTAAAGTCAAAAAAATCAGCTTGCACATTGTGAGCTGAGGAAGCGAGAAGGGGATTTCGTCCCAAGCAGAGAAAGGGAAAACAAAGGCTCCCTATGTTTTCTAGTGCAGGATTCCTGAGGAACAAAGAAGCAGTTCAGAGTTATGCAAAGTCCCTCCATTTGTCTTCTGCAGACAGAGAATTTACAGACCAAGATTTATACTTAGAGAAGACTGAGTCTAAAAAGTAAGTTTTCTTCTGGGAAATGCAAATAATTTGTGAAAATACCAGTAACTTACAGTTTACATGCTGCACTGTAAACAACAACCATATATCATCATATGAATTATTTTATTCCTTTTAAATGTGTAAATGTAAACAAGAACATAAACATGTCTATTCTACATTTAAGCAGACTTTGCTTAAGGAATCCTATGATGTGACTTACATTCACATAAGATATTTCTCCAAACAAAGGAGAAAGGGTGGGATTTGTGGCCAGGCAAAGTAGATGCTCTCCCCACGGGAAGAAGCTTGAGGTGTCAAGAAAGTGAATGCTGAGGTTTGTTAGTAATTCTTTCCTAAACTAGGCTGGCCTTAGTAGGTATAAAGGCAGTATTTTGTTGCAAAACAAGTCGAGTCATGGTTTTGAACGTCCCAAATCTTACTGCTATGCAAAGCTGCAGTCTGACTTCAACAGTATTTCTATAGAGAGGTGCTCCAGGCACTGAAGAGGTAGAAAACTTTGTTCTAAAGCAGAGGGTCCCTAGAAGGCCCAGAACAGGGAAAAGATTGTTGAATT
This sequence comes from Perdix hodgsoniae, assembly GCA_035772895.1. NCBI lineage: Eukaryota > Metazoa > Chordata > Aves > Galliformes > Phasianidae > Perdix > Perdix hodgsoniae. The sequence goes on from JAPSGF010000025.1 coordinate 5,530,478, forward strand.
GGTGGTTGCCTCATCTGACAAGGATAAACTATAAGATAACCTTTTTCCTTGACAGATAACTTAATCTTATGTTCAATCTCTAATTCAATCTCTTTTTTTCTGCACAATAAGGATATTAATGAAAAATAAATGGTCTGATGACAAGACAATATGTTCTTCCTTTTATCAAGGCTGAACATGATCAGAAATATTAGCAACCTGAGTGGACAGGGGTAGTTCAAAAATCACAACATCATTGATCGCGTCAGAAATATAATTTTGCATTCAAACTGTGGTCTGACTGGTTTTGATGTAGCTGAACAACAGAAGCTTGGATCTAAAATTGTCTGCTGTATAATCCAGCTATCCATGTGTGTGGATCATTTTGTGCTTTCTTTTTCAACTCCTAAGTAGAATAGGTTCTGCCCTACAGTTCATTCTCTCATCTCTGCTTATAACTTCCAGTTTGATGGAGGCAAGTACTAAAAAATCCTATTCTTGTGCTCAGACTGACAATTATTCCAGAGATGTCTAACTTTAAATAAAACTAACTAAAGCCACTGTTCCACCACCTACCACTCATGGGAACCATGAGTTGTGAGCCGTGTGTTAAAACTTTTCCAGGATGCAGTTATGTTTGAACTCTGGTTCATTCTCCTTGGGCTTGGCCCTATTTTATCTGAACAATTATTATTTTTAATATTACCATTTGAAAAGTGAAAATTATTTTGAGGAACATGGGGATCTTATTACTGTTTCTGTGTCCTGTTTACATGTCATGCTAGTTCAGTGGCATGTATTGATCAAGCCAGCTCTGCTGGAAGGAGCCCTTCCTGTATCATCTGTTGATTGTAAGTAGTCAATCAAACAGCTGGTGTTTCTTCAATATCATTTCACTTCACCCTCTATGATAACAAGGCTCCCTGTCTGTCATGCAGGCAGACAAGGAATTGATGTTATGGCATTCTAGATTCTAGCATTTTTTAATCTTTAATTTTTTAACCCAGTAGAACTTTTTTTAACAATTTGGCTAGCCATTAGCATACATTAGCAAAACCATGTCTAAAACAGCAGATTAATTTTTAAGTTCAATATGTAATCCATTAATTCTTCAAAAATCAGTCCCATGTGCAAATAATTTGAGTCATTTTTTTACAGTGAGCAAGCTGTTATTTATACCTTAACGTCTCCTGAACAGACAGTTTCTATAGAATATCAGGAAACAGACATAGAAGTGAACATGGGAAAATTCTGGGTAAGAACCAAGTAGATGCATTTTGAAATCGGCTATGCAGAAATATTCCATGGAAGAGGTAGGATCACATGTAGTACAAATCGTTTGCTTCTGTGAGTTGGCAGAAAATATAATTAAAATGAAGAAGTGACATCTTATGTGACAGAACCTGAGTAGGCAGCACAGCATTTATCACCTCCTGTTCACTAGATTTTCTTTTTTAAAATTAGTGAGATTTATCTTATATGACGCCTACTCATGCTCTTGCTGGCATGAAAGAAAACAAAAAAAGAAGTGAAGTGTAGCTCTGTAATATAATAGCATGAGTTACCGCAGCCAACATGAAGGGACAAACTCATCTCTGATGTTATGGAAAAAGAGCTATAGAAGGGTGGATAGTGGTTCACAAGTGTAGTACTTTCTGAGGTTATTTTTGTTTGCTTTTTTGGTTTTGTGCACAATAAGTTCTTCTTCTATTTAGGGAGAGCTATATATTGTGCTATTTTCTACCAAGTGAGGACTTAGATAGTGATTTCAGCTGTGTAAATTTGAAGTTATTCTGCCAGAGTCAGTTAAGTCATTCTGGGTTTATACTTGTAAGCCTTTGATCAGAATATGTCAGTGAACACGAAGATATGACGCTTGAAAATCAATGGTTGATGCTGCTGTTTTTCTTGCAGGCTGAGCATTTTGACTTCTTGTTTGCTTGGTTTTCTGTGCTCAGTTTTCTGATTCGACCAGGATCTGCACTGAGACCAATAACATTACCTTTTAGGAGATGTGGAATCTGGGATATTTCTGACAACAAACCCAGAGCAAAATAAATCAAAACTAATTTAATTTAGTTTAAATTTAGAAGATTCAAGCAATCAAATAGTTGGAATTAAAAGATAAATGAAGCAGTACCATCACAGAAATCAGTACGTAAGAGGAGGTACAGAACGGGAAAGATTAAAGACAGGAAAGAACTCATGAACAAATTACACAGAATGTGTGGAAGGAGCAAAAGCACAATCCAAGTAGCATCAATATACACAGTTTTAAGCCCTACATCTAGGTAGGGGGTGAAGTGAGAAAGTATGTTTTTGAAGGAAGAAGAGTGACTAATACCTAGACTTTTTTAAATATATATATATCCTTTCTGATGAGTCATTTTCCAATAACTACTCTTGAAGAATGTCTCTGAATGTAGCGCTAGGGTCCATGAGAGCACTCTGATGTTGATGTGGCTCCTTAAGTTGGCTGTTACCTTCCAAAAGTAGAGGCAGCCATTACACCCTTGGTCCAAAGGGAAAAAAAACAGTTGTTCCCCCTTTCTCCTTTCCTGACTGGCACACCCACAGCACCTGACCTGTATTCATTCAGAATCATGTTGTCTATTATCTTGAATTTGTATGAGCTTTACAGGGCTCTTACCCATTAAGAAATGGCTTGGGCAGTGAGTGGGTTGTTCTTTTTCAAGCTCTTTATACCATGAACAAATACCAGTGCTGTGAGTGTACCTCATTTTTCTGCATACAATATGTACTGCACATCATTTTCTTTGGAATTTCAGTACACTTAGATTAACATAGTACAACACCTTGTGCACATTCTATCGTGAAAAAGAAAAGCAGCTCAGGGGGTCCACGTTGAGAAGCTAAGTATATGATTTCAATACGTACTGGACTAGTGAGAGTTTCGGATGATTGCTGTACTGCTATGAAGTTCCATTACATTTTGCTAATTTTCTCACCTGTCTATATTACCTTTTAAGTGAGCCATCCTCAGACTGACTGCGTATTTGTAATATCACTTTGCAGCCTTAAATATAAACCTCATAAAAGCAGATTAAAATACCTGTGGATGTTTTCTAGCTATCAAGATATTTTAGGGCATTAAAAATCGAATTGTATGGATACCACAAGGTCATGAAATGTGTAGCACACCTGTGACACAGCCTTTAGGGTGGCTAGCCATTATTACGCTGATCCAGTGAGATCTGCTGTACAGCAGTGCACTCTTTGTGGGTCCCCTAGAAGTGGCCTGAGTGCTTTAGATAGGGTCCATGACATGCAGAACTGCTGTGTTCTTGCAGATTATCAACCTTTCAATCATTCATATTCATTCATGCTTTTATGATAAGGGTATTGGCATCAACAATGTATTTGACAAAGAAAAAAAAAAGAAGAAAAAATAAAAGGAAAAGCATTTGCAACCGAAGTTATTAACTGACACTTCTCACTCAAGCAGTGTCACTTAAAACCAAATATTTAGACTTCGAATCAGGATAATGAAAAAAACATTCTCAGAAGTGTGATGGAGCTTCAATCTAATTGACACTTGTACTTCCCTGCAGCTAAGGAGGATAAAGTTTCATGAAAGCATGAGCAAGTTGACAGCCCGAGTTCTCCAGCCTTGGCGCATTTTATACAAACAGTATTTAAATCAGCGATGTTCTTTACTGTATCTGCTTGCTAAATTCTCTGCTTCTGCTAATAAGGAGATAGGTGAAAGTATAGTTTGTCACCTAGCAACCTCATCTAAGTGTTCTGAACACTTTTTGAATGAACAGTTGTTGACAGACTCTTAAAAACAGCTAATTCTTTTTTGCTTGTGCAAGTGGAAAAGCGTGATCCCCTATCTATGTTTGCACAAAATGATGAGCAGGTGACTAAAGGGAGAGCTAAACAAAAGAGGAAATAATGGAATCATACAGTCTAATCAGTGTGAATATATATAGAAATTCTGTTTCTATTCTTCTAATTTGGCTCTACATAAATTTGCATGACATACCCCAAGTTCCCTGCCTGTTGTATAGCATGCTAGTCAAATTCTTTCCTACAGAAAAGATGGGAACATAGATCCTTTGCTATGTTAAGCAGCCTCCCCTCAATCCCTCCTGATATTTCTTAAGGTTGTGAAAATAGCACAGAGACTTTTTGTTTATGATATGTTGTAAGAATATTAATTCTTGTATGCATTAAGCATCACCTTTAGACCCTAGGCTTAAACAGCAATTTTTAGCACTAATTGAAACTGTATTAATGACAGTTGTTAGGTGTATGGGACAAGAGAGGATATGCCTACCTGCAGTCTTGATGAATGAAGGTGGCTGTGAGCAACGGTATCTTTTGTACCGTGTTCTCTTAACAGTGCTTACAGTGAGAGAGCTAAATCTCCTTCAGCTTCTTCAGTAAATTTGCACCTGAACAAGGCAGAGACAAAGCAAATTGACATTCTGTTGAAAGTTAACACAGTTAGCCTTTGATGACTGAGTTTCCTTAATACTTTCTCCACCCTGACCAGCCTGATGATGCAAGTCACCTACCCAACTTCAACTGTCCGCCAGTTATTCCTTTTCCAAAGACTGTTCTTTTAGTGACAAAACTAAACTAGCACTTTTTTGTGTCCCTGCTGCCAGCTTATGCATCATAGAATGTTCCTAAGAAAAAAGAAGCATGACTGAATCATAATCAACTTCTGTTCATACCTCACAAATCAACAAGTTTATTTGTGACAAAGTGAACCCCATCTCAACTGCTTCATAGATAGTTAATAAATTAGGATAATGTCCTATTGTAAAATATCTCCTGTGCTGAGGGCCTGATTTTAACTGATTGACCTCAATAATGAAGGGAAATGATGGTTTCTTTTAAAATCAAAGGCATCTGATTACACAAAATTTAAAAGCTTGAAGAGTTGAAATAGCTATATATTTTTGTAAGTGGAGGCACTTCTTCCATTCATGTGATAATTTGAAGCACAAAATTTTTGTTCATTGTAGGCTCTCAAATACATTAAAAATAAAACCAGGACCACTGTAACTGTATGCTGATGAGTTTCTAGAAAACTTTCTTGGCTTTCCCTTTCAGCTTCCAATCGTTCATTTGAAAAATAAGAAACACATTGTGGTGATGAAGTCCATTCTATGAGGCATAAACAGGAAGCCTGAGGAAATTTTTACAGAAAGTATGAGAAGGGTCTGGTAGCTTAGTCAACAGCAACCTATCAGGGATCTTTATCTCAAAGTCTCTGGGATTGTCTTCATCGCAGTTTGCTTTTATTTAGTTAATTGTGTTAAAAAGCTGTCAGTCAGCTCCAGCTTACGCCTGTATTTGAAAAGGCCACTCCGCGTATTGTCCATATATTTATTCCAAGCTGCATGTGACTGTGAGCTCTCATAACCATGATGTCTGTACTGAGACGTTTGTCTGTGTATATAGTGCGTACCTCCCTGAGCATCAAACAGGGGAAAGCTTATTCACTAAAGTGGACACAGGTGAGCTTGCACAGAGCTTACTGAGAGGTAAGGCGACCACTTACAAGTGGTGTTTCCCAGGGGTCAGTATGAGGGCCTGTCCTGTTCAATATCATATTAATGACTTGGATGAGGGGATTGAGTGCACACTGAGTAAGTTTGCAGATGACACCAAGACGGGGGAAAGTGAGGGTAGGAAAGCCCTACAGAGAGACCTGGACAGGCTGGATTGATGGGCTTAGTCTGAGAATATGAGTTTTAAGAAGACCAAGTGCCAACTGCATTCTGGCTAGAGCAACCCCATGCAGTGATACAGGCTGAAAAGATGCATGGATAGAAAGGATTTGGGGGTGTTAGTTGACAGCCAACTGAACAGGAGCCAGCATTGTGCCAAGAAGGCCAATGGCATCTTGTAAGAAATAGCGCAGCCAGCAGGAGCAGGGAGGTGATAAAACACCTTGAGTACTGTATTCTGCTTTGAGCCCCTCACTGCAAGAAAGACACTGAGGTTCTGGAGCGCGTCCAGAGAAGGGCCATGAAACAGTAAACGATCTGGAGCACAAGTATTGTGAGGGGCAGCTGAGGGAACTGGGATTGTTCAGTCTGAAAAAGAGGAGAATCAGGGGAGACCTTATCACTCACTACAGCTGCCTGAAAGAAGGTTGTGGTGAAGTGGTGGTTGGTCTCTTCTCCCTCATAGCTGGGGGAGCTATAGAATGAGAGGTGACAGCCTCAAGTTGTGCCAGATTGGATATTAGGAAAAATTTATTCTCTGAAGGAATAGTGAAGCATTGGAACAGACTGCCCAGGGAGGAGGTGGAGTCACATTCCTCCAGGTTTTTCAAAAGAAGGGTGGATGTCACACTGAGCAGTCTAGAGCAGTCACATGCACAGGCTGATGGTTGAGCAAGATGATCTCATTCATCTTTCCAACCTTAATCTGTCCTCTGGACATTCATTTTATGTGCCTATATTTAATTTTTTTTATTTTCTTCTATAACATTCTCTTATTTGGACAGTGCAGACCTCCACTCTATTTAGTATTTTCTTGTATAGATGCTGTTTCTGCCTTGATTGCTCTTGCATTTTGTGTTCTTCTCTTTATTTGCTATTATCTACTGTAACCTCTTGGAGATAGCGTGTGATTCTATGGTTTGTGGTGTATTTGCACTAGAGTTGGGTGTGAGGCCAACTCGAATCTCATTTTTACCAGGAGGAAAGAAAGTTTTCCTAGTTTGTGGCAACTCATAGGAAACACTCAATGAGGTGTAGGCAGCTGGCAAAAGGATCTTAGTAAACTTTTCAAAATAGAATAGAATTTCCTGTAGAGGCAGAAAATACATCAAAATGTAGCTCTGATAAACTGGGTCTTTCATACATTAGAGACAGATATTTTCTTCTGAAAACTGTGCAGGGATTTTCTAATGTACATTTTAATGCCTAATGAATTCTTTCTTGTAGTTCAGTCTGTGTCTGACGATACTGAGAAGTTTTTCATCTAAGAGATTAGCAATAGGCCACCTGTAACAAAATGATAGTGGTAGTGGAAAATGTCAATGGTGAGAAAGTTACTGTGGTCAATTAAACTAGGGCTGTGTGTTTTATATATTCAAGTAAATGTGAAATTTTAATAAATAGATAAACAAACAAATAAATAAATAAAAGGCATAAGAAGGAGAAGCTAAATATTTCAAGATGCCTACTAAAATAATATTTTTGTTGTCTTTTTGGTTGAGAAAGAGTGATGAATCATCTGCATTCTTTTCTGTTGCATATTTTCAATGCTCACTTTGCCATCTATTTTTAATGCTATTTTTTCATATTTCTGTTGTTATTCTTCATTCTTCTAACTTTCTTGAGTGCTAGATTACAAATCTTCTCTAACTATGCGCTGTTATTTCAGATCCCTCTGGTCATTATATATATTTCTCCTCTTCCCTTCTTTCCCCCTCTACTACTTCTACAAAAGAACTGTAATTCCTAAGCTAACAGGCCTCTGTGCAGAGTGGGAAGGGCTTTTTTACATTGTTTTTCTTCCTGTTTATTAGTGCAGACTGAGATCCAACTTTCCATCAGTTACCTGATAGTGTGTTGACCGGTCAGAGATGTTATACTAATAGTACACTGTGTTCATGTGTATATACAGTACTGTTTTATAGGCAGGGGGCTCATTCTCCCTGGCTAAAAGTATTCCCAGTATCAATCAGTATGTGAAAATATCAGCAAATACCTTATGCAGAAAGGCAGTGTATGCATCCTGTGTGAAAAATGTACAGAACATCACATTTTTTACCCCAACACCAACTTCAGTAATCTACTGCTTGGATACTGAGCTTCTCAAACTGCTTGAATGTTGGAAAAACAGTGATTATGTATCTGAAGCTACCATGTCTAGGCAGCTGGTTTGCTGTTGTGCAATGCCTTTCTGTGATGATGTTGTGTATCTGACTGGTCTCTCTTACTGACCAAGTGGTGGGATGTCTCTTTTTGGAGGCAGATTCTGCTATGTTTGGGGATTGGCAGTATGTGGAACTTCATCTGTGACTTCCAAAATCCTTGCCATGCCTGTGATAATTGTACATCATGTCTGACTTTTGTCTGTGTGTTCTTTATTGTAGCTATGACTGGTTCTTAGCATCTTTTCCGTGCATGCCAATTAATTCATCTCTGAAATCTGTCTCCTCAACATGTGAAAATCCTGCAGTTGCTAATCCACCAAAGAAGCTAAGTGTATTTTTAGAAATCACAGGATCTTACTTGTTCCACCAGCAGATTTAGATTTTTAAATGCTTGCTGATGTCTATATTCAATTTTGAAGCTAAGTTCTCCTCTTTACAAAACACAATATCAAATATTTATTTGTTATCAGTATAATATAACATGAAAATAGTACTAATGCAATGATAAAATAGGTAGAAAATAAAAAATATTTCAGGTTAAAACAACAGGCAAGAAGATGAATATTTAGTTCAGTTTAACATTTAGTGCATTAAGTCCTGAGAGTGCAAGAATGACTTTACTGATTTGGAGCAGAGGACAGTCTAGCTCAGTATTTTGTTTTTAAAAGCAACCAGAAGAAAAATGAGCAAATGAAAACCATATACCATTGGTTATTCCTTTTGAGCTTCCAGACAGTCATGATTTAGTGATTTCTAGAGACAGTGTCTTATCACGCCTATTATCCCTTTGTGAACTTTTTCCTCCTAAAAATTTCTAACATCTTCTTGAATTCATGTAAACCTTCTTGTACAGAATACTGAGACACAGTGAGTTCTGAAACTGAGCTACATTGCATATTAAAAACTATCTACATTATCCTGAATCTGTCCTCTGGACATTCATTTTATGTGCCTATATTTAATTTTTTTTATTTTCTTCTATAACATTCTCTTATTTGGACAGTGCAGACCTCCACTCTATTTAGTATTTTCTTGTATAGATGCTGTTTCTGCCTTGATTGCTCTTGCTTTTTGTGTTCTTCTCTTTATTTGCTATTATCTACTGTAACCTCTTGGAGATAGCAAATAGTTGTGATGAGTGATTTCTCATTCATACATGAACTGATTCTTCTTTATTCTAATACAGAAAGTGCTTTTCCCTCTCTCTTTTAGGCTGTCATGCACTTTGCATGAATAAGTACGAATTTTAATTTTTTCTACCATTTATAGCAATATTTATTTTGATGGGTTTATTTGTACCTATGATAGTTCTTGGCAGATTACCAGAACCATTTTGAGAAAGGGAATCTTCTTCCTTTCCTGTGTATTTTTTTCAAGATGTTTGTGTGCCTGAATCCACCAATGCTGAGCTAGAGTTTAGTATTACTCTCATAGTATGTATGAGCCATAATCAACAATTTCGAGCTGCAATTAAGAGATGGCCCATTGAGTCCTCTAAAAAGAAACAAATACAAAATGGAAGATATAAACACTGCAAAAATATATCACTTCACTGAGTGAGCAAGAAAGTTCATTGCTAAAAAAAATCTCCTGGGTGAACGTTAGCAAATATGTAAATGTCCAGGAGATAAAGAATAAAGAATTCTATACTTTTTTGTCAGTGTGGGTTTTATTTGCAGTGAATGGTGGTGAGCACTTCACAGAGTGGAGAAGGAACTAGCAACGATATTTGATTTTGTTTCTGTTTTGTTGCTAGAAATGGTTGTTATATAAAATAATTTTAATTCAGACTGAATCAAATATAAGTTTAGTGAACCAATAACTTCATTAATGTTTTGAATTCCACACCTTGCTAATGAATTAAAAGGACTTTTTTATTCTTTAGGAAAAAAATATGTGTCCTGCATAGTACAGCCTCAGAACCCCAGTTTGGCCTGGAACCACAGGGTCAAGATAATACAAAGCAAAGACAAACTTCATCCCTTCCATATTGCCCGTCTCCACTTCCAAAAAGTTTAGTGATTCACAGTTTATGCTTAGCTGTGCAAACTGATTTATCCTTGTGTCCACTTGTGTGGACTTTAAAAGAGAAACATCAAACCACTCCATTTTGTACACTTATTTGGTATGAACAAGATGATTGGCCAATTGCAGAGAAGCTGCTTTCATGCCAACTGACAGTAGAAATTACCTAGGAAATTCTCATAGGACTGGAGTTTAGTTACACAAGCTTAAAATTAGAAGAACAGTCTGTACTGTATGAAGGAAAACATATCTGTAACATTTGGTACAAGCTAAGACTAGTCAGGATAATTAAATTCAATGTTTTTTAAAGATTAATAGATGTTTTACCTTAAGTGCTTTAGCAAGCATAAAAATGGGAGGAAAAGCATATCACTCTACCAGGTTTTCCTCTTTCATTTATTCTGTTGTGTTAATTTGTTGGTATCAAAGAGGTAACTAACTGGATGGATTCTGTTGATTTCACATAGTTTTCAAAATCAAATTGCTGCCTTAGGAAGGTAAATCCTTTTCTTTTTCTTTTAATTTTTTTATTGTTATTATTTGGAAGTAGTTTTGGCCAAAGAATGAATTGTCAGTTCCAAAGGAAGTATTAACTGATTGTTAACCATGGAAGTAATCAGGAAGGTGAAAAACCATGAAAGCCTTCTCCCCAGTGATATTTCAGGATCTGTGTTTTTCATTGCAAGGCAAATTCTACAAAATTCCACATAGGCAGAACTGATAAAGAAGCTGCAGAAAAGAGCTTGCCCCTATTTTCTGCATTCCACAGACTTAGAAAGTCGGGTACCCATCAAAATGTTGAGGGTAGCAGAAATGGTGTTATACCTGCTTGGTCAGTCAAGCTCTACATCTGCCACCTGAGGATGTAACTGTGGCTTCCAGGATACATGAGGCAATTCTTCCAATCATTTTTGGGAAACTGAGATGTAAGCATCTTCTGGAATCTTCATTATCTATGCCCTCTGTGCAGTCAAGCAGGACTTGGTAACTGTCTAATAAAATCCTCATAAGCACAAAGTGTGCATAGTTACTGTGAAAGAAAGAAGCTAACCCGTACCAATAAGTATACGGCTCATGCTGCATATAAGATAAAATAGTTTCTCTGCTACTTCATTTTTTTCAATTTAAATCATAACTATATCTTTCATTTAGTCAAATATATCAATAATATGTAAACATAATAGCTCTGTGATCACTGATGTGGAAGATGTTGAAAAATGCTTTGGTCTTTGTGAGACTGAGTGGATTTGTATTCTGTCAGTTCTCGTGGTAGAATTTGAACTAATGCTGCACAAAATCATCTGATTAAATGAGGAAACACTAAAGGCTATGCTCTCTCTTTGTACAGCACATAATATTCCCTTCAGCCATATAGTAATTGATCAGGTTTCTTCTTTTGCTTGAGCTCTGTAAGGAAAACCTAAATGCAAATCATTTTGCACAGGCTTCTGTAGATATATGATAGCAGGCTATCCTTTTTTACCTCTCTCTTCATCTGTTTGTAAGAGCCAAGCAAGCTCTTAATATTAATTTTCTGTAATATGGCATATTCATTTTTTAAAAAGCTATTTCTCTTTACCTTTCTGTTTCTAATGGGTAGACAAGAGCCTTAGGGTAGAACATGCTACAGTAGAACAGGGTGGAGGAAAGCTAGTGAGCTGTGCACTGTAGTTACACGGGGATCAAGCTCAGCTGAACTCTTCTTGTCAGTGTAACTTGTTCTCACGCAACCCAGTTTTGTGGGTGAAAAATCTTTACTTTTGAAGTATTGCATGCATGTTTTTAAGGGTGAGTTGACAACATCTATATTTGACCACTGATGAGTTCAGAAAGGAGTGAGGAGAAATGTGCGCATCAGTCTTGTTATAAGGGCAGTTTAAAATATGAAATTCTCCAACCCAGGAAATCAGCAAAAGAAGTAACAACAAAACATTTAATAGAATATGTGTAACATTTCTTAGGATCATCTCTATTTATCAACTAGAAAGTGAAAGCAATCATTTGAGATTTATACAGCCAAATCATGAAATGAAGAAATAATTTTTTGGGACACTAGGTAATGGAAAGAAAAAACAGCATTCAGTAAGTACTAACCAAGTAAGTAGCAGTTCGAAAGAGATGAATCAGATCTCAAGTGCTAATGAATACCTGCAGATATGATCTCTATACTGTATTTAAAATAAATTCACTTTAATAGAACATGCAATGGATCTTCAAAATACTTGTTTGGAGGCAACTGATTGAGACTGAAGCTTTATACCCCTGATACTACTTAAGGCTACAAGTCAAAATTGATGTGTCTCTCACAATTTTGGCCATTAGCATCTTCATTCTAAAACTTTTTAGAAATATTCTTAAAAACTGGATGTAAGTATGCATTTGACACAATTAAAAATGACTGCCAAATATTTACTGATTAAAAATATATATAATAAAAGAACAACAGACATAAATTTCCATAGAAAAGTGGAAAATGATGGTAATAGACCTGAATCAAATAGTTGTTTCAATATCACCATGCATTTCCAAATGGAGTTTTAATGAAACAGCATGTTAGTGAAGAGAGCACGATTGTGGTTCAAGTTTTTTATAGCTGTGAAGTTTAGACTGTTTCTGGACTTGATTGCATTCTTGCTGCACTCAGTAAATTTACTTTGTCATTCCAGAGCCAAGGGATGGTGGAAAACCTATTTGTTAAAAATGATTATGGAGAATCAGAAATGACTACTACTCATTACTGAGCTCTTGGAGATTAGTCAGCATGCTGCTGTCTTTGACCTTGAAATGCAGACATAGGACTGTGTAGGAGTCAGGGAGAAGTATATCATGAGTTGACTGACATCCACCTACTCCTGTAGTTACGTTTTAGATGCACATTCTGTCTTTGTTTGGAAATCAATCTTTCTAGAGGCCTGCCTCCTTAAAACACAGTTAAATTGCCCTACAGGATGGGGATATGCTATGACAGCAAACAGGATACTTGCACATGGCATACAGGAAACAGAAATATATCCACGTCAGCTTTTGGTTGTTTATTATCATTGACTGTGATATTGAATATGTAAATTAAGGCAGACATATTTTGGGTCAGGAGAGAGAAATGACAATGAGAACCAATGATGATTAAAAACTCCATGCTATGGCTGGGAAGGAAAGATATTCTACTCTCTATTACAGGTATGGCTGAGAGAACACATATACGAAGCTCAAATGAAGAAATAATTATGCTGTGGTTTTTGAAGAGGAATGAGGCATGATATGAATATAACCAGAAGAATGTAAGAACTGTTCTCCTTGGGTTAGCATACATGACACTGGTCCGTGAATAAAATAAACAGTGTGGAGTGTTGGTAGTCTTGTTACCTTCTATAGATATGCGGCATTTAAGTGACAAATCACACTGGAAGAAAATTACCTTTTAATTTTCTGGTCTATGTACTGTTACTATTTGCATAAATGCTAGTGGTTCTTATTAGAATTTAGATGTATTTCCTGTGGTGATCTGAATGTATTATGTTGCTCTGTAATTTTTTTCAATGTGAGTTGCTGTAAAATCAAATTCAATTTGGTTGGTTGCAAGTATCTCAAAAGGTACTTTCCAAATAGATGTTGAAAATCACGTTAGTTCTATGCTAGTAGCTGGATTTATGTTACAGAATATTAAGAAAATTATGTCTTTTATTACATGACGCATCCATTACAAAAAGCATCTGTGTTCAATATCAGTTAATTAAGGTTAATTGGATCACAGCTAGCTTTCGCCCTTCTCCAGAACAGTGCAGAGCCTCCTGCATTTTACAATGGAACAGCCCTACTGGCAGTTCTCAGGTGCAAGTTCACAAAGGCTATGTGGCTTCTGAGGAGCATGTCACTGGCATAGCAGCGCCCCATTTTCAACAAATTGGCCATTTGCATGGAGCAGGCTTGACAGGACACTGACATCACCTCCAGGACAAATGGGAAGTCAAGTGAAATGGAAGAGTGTCTCTACTCCCTCCTGTAGGACATGCTGATTCCTAAGCTTTATGCAGTTTGTGGATAATTACTACAGTCTATTCTCAAGAAATCTCCCTGCGCATTTGCCAGGCAGATGGTGACAGCTACAGCCAGGGTGATGATTCCGGTTAGGATATTTTCACAGATGTTTGTGAGCAGTGCAGAAAATGTTGTACTTTTCACAGTCTTTTACTATTAATCAGTAAAAATTGCCTTGACTGATTGCAGGCTGAGAACAGAAATATCTCTTTCAAAGATTTTAAAGGCTCAACTGCCATGTTATTCTAGCAAATAACACATCAGAGAGAAATTTCATGTCTGACCTAGGATAAGGAACACCTGTATTTTGATTGTATATTCTGGAACAATTTATCATTTTGTAAAAAGTATTGATGCTTGTGATGGGCTATCCATTGCTAATATATTGCTGCACATCTAACATTTTCAGGATTTCCACTGCTGTATTTTATGGCACCAGTGGGACTGTGCATATTCTGAAGCATGCATTTAATTAATTAGTCTTTATCCATTCTATTTGGGGACAGACAGAGGAACTTAATATATTATTACTAACTAATGAGCAAATTCTACTTTCTGATGATTAAATTTTCAGAAGTAATTTGAAATATAGATTGTATGTCCTTCAGAAGGAGACACCATCAGATGAACTTCATTAATTAACCAACACCACTGAGTGCATGGCATAGGTATGCAGGTGCTGGAATAGACTCACTGCCTATTCCATTTGAAGTTGTTTCTTATTGTTTCAAAGGAAAATGGCCCACAGATTATTTTCTCTGATACATTAGCTCCATTTATAACAATATAATCTGCAAAGAAAATATCCTAACCTTAATGTGTGCTAGCACTTCTACCATGAATAGTTAACCTGGTCATGCAAGCTGACCTTGCCTCAAGTTAATGCAGGTTATTAACTCCTTTAGCAATCATTTCACATTTCACACTGTGGTTGTGGACTATCTTTGTTGGTCCTGCAAAATATATAATGGTTTCCTGCAATTCTCCCCTTCCCCATACAACAGAAAAGACAGGCTGTTTCTTCCACAGTCTGTTCTTGGAAAAGAAAACATTGTGGCTTGTTTTATTGCAGCAGAAAAGGTTACGTATTTACCCCTTTTTCAAGTCTTAGTTGCCAGAGGCAACCAGTGGTAATGCGTGGTTTGGGCTCAGCTGAGTGCTATTCTGCAGTACAACAAAATGCGGTGAAGAAAAGCTTAGTGTTTCCTCTCCTTTCTGAAAAAGTAAGGAAAAATTCTGTCCTTCCATCCTTTCATTCATCCTCACGAGGGTGGTAGAGGAGTCAGGAATGTGGTCTTTGTGTTTGAAGGAGCCCTATGGCTGATTCAGTTGAACTGCCTAGTAGAGACTGTGGCATGAAATCAGCACGAAGTAATGCTTGATACTTCCTTGCTATGCTGTGGTAGGTAGATAGATAGATAGATAGATAGATAGATAGATAGATAGATAGATAGATAGATAGATAGATAGATAGATA
>JAPSGF010000025.1:5545876-5582664 GCA_035772895.1 Perdix hodgsoniae
ATAGATAGATAGATAGATAGATAGATAGATAGATAGATAGATAGATAAAGGACTAAGTTTTACATCACAAAACATCACCTCGGATGTTTGATCCCCGTTCTGTATTCCAATCTGAGGGACTAGGACCTCCAAACTTAAATGATCAGTGAAGATCACATGATGAAAGTCTTGCCTGCTTCATTGGTCTGCAAGGATTCTGCTTTAGGTCCATCTCTGGGAAAGGAACCTCAGGACTAGTAAAGCTCTCCGCTTCCTTCTGAATCCTACTTCCTGACAGGGGACCTCTTCAGTTGAATGTGAAATTAGTACTGCTGATCGGTCATCTATGCACTGCTGTAGAAAGTCAAATTATTAGGGACAGAAATGAGTATTAACAGAATTGACTAAAGAACAGGCTTGGAATTAAATGTAAATTTTAGTCCTGGCTCTTCTCTGACTTAGAATCAAATAAAGTAAATAAATCCATTGGGAATAAACACAAAGTATCTATCAATATACGCCCAGTTTAGTGACACTGACATTCTCACGGAGGTTGCAGAGGCCACACTGACAGAAAAGGCCAGAATTGTGTGTACACTCAGAAAATGAAAGGTGAATGTCATGATGTGATGTAAGGGTTTTTAGATCCTAGAAAAAACTGCTTCTTAAAGCAGTTATTGGAACACTTCAGAAGAGGTAAACCTTGCATTAATCTAATTCAGACCAAGATTATGATGTTACTGCTAAATAGCTACTATACTGTAATTACCACAATATATTCAGATTTAGACCTGTCCTCATATAATGTAGGACTACTTAAACATCAAGTACCTATTTTCAAGAGATGAAAAGAAGCAGCCAAAATCCCACAAGGAGATCACGTAAATATACTATTCTGAACCTCATTGTAAATGTAATTCACCTACTGAAAAAGAAGATTTTGGAAAGTATCCCAAATCAGTCTTTAAACACTAGAGTAAGTGGTTTTATGGGGAGTTAAGAAAAAAAGTACTTTCATATTAGAATGGAAAAAGGGCATAAACAAGTTGAATGTAAAATTAATGAGACAGGACCAATAAGGAAAGAAGACTTTGGGGAGCAATATTGTAAAAGCATGTAAATTAAGAATACACTTATTTACCAAACATATTAGGAAGTCTGCCAGAAAGAGTTTGAGGCCAGTGGATGACCATTGCTTAATGGCAGTTCTCATAGGGCAAAAAAGCAGAAATATTAAACCAATTTTTTTCAGAGCATCTTTATCAAGAAGATACTGAAATCAAAGGGCTTTGTGTTACATGGATCAGAGTTTGAAGTAGAACTATCTCAAAGAAAGTTGTCGGAAGAATAAGATTTGGGAGGCAAAGATTAAGTGAATTCAGATAAATAATCACAACTGCTTGCTATTTACCTGGAAGCCTTCAAGCAACAGAAATATGAAACAGAAAGCTTTCCGCTATGCAATGGAGCCTATTGATTAAATCAGTCATGGTACTAAACAGGGTAAAACACCAAATATAAATACAAATTTTAAGAATTATTTAAGGGGAAATTCAGAAACTTCAAGACTTTCTGTGTTTACTTGTTAACGTGTGAACTACTAGAAGCCAACCTAAGGCTAATAGATACAGCCTTACAAGTCTATTAAAGTTCTTTGCTCATCATTAAATATACAGAAAAGTGATCCAATTGATACACTGACAAAAAGCTTTTCATCAAGGGCCTTTGCTAAAGGCCCTTGGAGAAATTAAGTTGAGGTAGGATAGCAAAGCAGGTCTTCTGTGTACCAAAGACTGTTTAAAAGATGAAAAATGAAGAGTAGCAGAAAACGGCAAGATTTCACAAGGAAGGAGGGTAATGGTGCAAGTCTGGAGGCATCTGTGCTGAGGTCTGTGCTTTCAAATATACAAATATACTAATATATAATAATTCTTTACATTATTAAAGAATGTGCGTGCATGTATAAAAAACAAACAAGTTTACTAACATATGTGTTTTAAAATACAGATGGCAACCTGATAGGAAGTCTTTATTTAGTATCTACAAATGCAAAGTAAAGCCTGTAGGAAAATCTATCCTAGCTATATGCCTACAGTGATAAGATCTAAATCAGTATTACATTACCATGTAAGACAGAGAGCCTGGAGTCACTGGAGATTGTTCTGTAGACACACTAGCTCAATACTGTTAAAAAAAAATCAGACAGAACATTAGGAACTATTAGGAAAAAGAAGTGTTGTTTACTGTTTTGCCTTCTATGTCACTGTGAATAGTTAATAATCATAGTTTATTTTCATGCTGGCTACATTTTTGGAGATCTGAGCTTTCACTTTAAAAAGGGTATAATGTAATTGAAAAAGCATTAGAACTATCACTTAGTAGATAGATTGATAGATATTATATGCTATTCTTATGAAAGTGTGTAAGGATGGCTGGGGTATAGAGCAACACTTATACAAGACAATATCCTGGTGTGCTCCAGGAAGGAAGAGAGAGAGCAGAGAGAACAGAGATTGCAGCCAGGCAGCAGATTGCTTCCTGTTCTTGTCTGACACTAACTCTTTACCTGCTCAGAGCATTTCCTTTCATGGCCCTGCTTCTGTAAGGGTCAGATACCACGTTTCAGATCAGAAAAGAAGTTGAGAAAGAAGTTAGCAGTGCTGTCTCAAAATAGGAAAGACCTATCCAGAATCCTCTCACTTCTCAGTGAGTCGTTCCAGCTTGCTATGTGTGGGATACAACAGATAAACACCAATCTACTCAAGAGCAGAAAGTACCCTACCTAAGGTAGGCAGCCTGAGGTTCAGGCTGCCAAGGCACACACTGCACTATGTCACAGGATGATGGTGGACCCAGTTTTGCCTGATAGCCCATTTGTTACCAGAACAGCTCAGTCTTACAAAGGATACCCTGCAGATACAGAGACAGATGTAATTTATGGAGGCATTTATTGGCTAATTGTTGTCTAATGGTAAATACATTCAGAAAGAAACCACATGCTTTATGTACAGATATATTTGTAATAAAGGAAAAAGTGGGAATGTGTTGAAGAGTTGCTTGTTACAAACTCTTTGCTCATCTCTTCTTAGAGACAGGAGAACTTAAAAACCCTCTGCAGTATCTAGTTTGCAAAATGAAATAAATAAAAAGAATTAATTGAAAAGATGATGCAGTCACCGCATTATTATCATTTAAACATTATGATCTTAGAAAAGCAGATATCTGAGAGGAAATGCTGCTAGTTGGCATGAAACACTGTATTTTAACATTAGTACTCAGAGACAAAGTATTAGTTTCCAAAACTTTAGAATATTACAATTTTGCATCATGTTATATTATTTAATACCGTAAGTATCTCTTTTATTTATTTATTTATTTTCTCATAGGAAAGAGGTTTTAAATACAGTCAGAGAGGAGATGACTGTATAAGCCACCAGATCTGTCTGAAACCAGGTGCACCTATTTTTTTTTGTCTCTTATTTCCATAGACAATAGATTGACAGCTTTGTGGTTTCCAAAGAATACATGGTACATATAAATGTCAGAAAAATAAATTCAAACATTGCTTCTTTTTGCGTGATGTCCATTAATACAAGACCTTATTTTTTCTCACTGATGAGTGTGGAAAGACAAGGACACCAAGCCTGAATGCTGCTCATGGAAGAACAAAAGTTATCTTATAAAGCATACTAATATGAAGGATTAAACAAAAACCAAGATAACAAGTTCTTGTCATAGCACAGTGGTAATCTTGGGAAGTAGTGGGTTTTTTTCTGATCTACCACCCCCAACTGTTTTCCAGCAGAGATGTGGACTCCAAGTTGATGATGAAAGTCTGACTGAAAACAGATTTAATCTTGTTGGTTTTTTTAACTTTTTCCTCATCTTTCATGGATTCCTTTGAAGTGGAATATGGATTTGTGACAGATAACTCGATGTATTTCTTCACACTTTTTAATGTGAAGTATGATTAAATTCAGAACTGGGATTGTTTAGTTTGGAGAAGAGGAGGCTCAGTGGAGACCTTATCACCCTCTACATCTCCTGAAAGAAAGCTGTGGCAAGGTGGGGGTTGGCCTCTTCTCTCAGGTACCTGTGATAGAATGAAAGTGAATGGCCTCAAATTTCTTCAGAGGATGTTCACGTGGGTTATTGGGAAACATTCCTTCTCCAAAGGAGTGGTGAGGCATTGGAATGGGCTGCCCAGTGTGGAGGCACCATCCCCAGAATTGTTCAAGA
Organism: Perdix hodgsoniae; assembly: GCA_035772895.1. Taxonomy (NCBI): domain Eukaryota; kingdom Metazoa; phylum Chordata; class Aves; order Galliformes; family Phasianidae; genus Perdix; species Perdix hodgsoniae. Next base: position 5,550,095 of record JAPSGF010000025.1, read on the forward strand.
ACCATGATGCTGCCAGATGTGGCAGTGAGGGTAGCAGTTAGTGGGCAATATTGGTGATAAGTGGATGGGTGGTTGAGATAATCTTAGTGACCATTTCAAACCTTAAAGATTCTATGATTCTGAATTAGATGACTGGCTGTTTGTGGAACCTCTTGGCAAATGAGGAGAGAGACTCCAGTCTGTAGAGCCTGCTCAGGGAGAGAGGCTGCAGACAAGAGGATCAGAGGCTTGGAGGTCCTTCACGTACTCATCTTTACATACAGCTGCATACAACAATCACCGCTTTAGCTGTCATTGCTGACTATGGCTTATACTTGATACACAGATCCCATTCATAGTTTCAACTAATAAGTGAATAATAGAAAGAAAAAAAAAGTAATTTTATGATTTCTAGTTAGAATTCACAGTTTGGAGTAATGCTTTACTGCAGACTCTAAGAGTACTTGGAGAAATTGGGCCTGTACAAAACAATAGGACGAGTTTCAAGTCCCGTTAGACAGGCAGAGTTTTAATAGGAAACCATACTTCTAAGGGTCTCCCCTCTTTTGGGGAAAATGTTTGCTCTGAGCATCTCCTTACTAAGCCTTACCAGGCTGGATGGGGCTTTGAGCAACCTGGTCTGGAGGGAGGTGCTAGATGGAGCTAGATGATCTTAAAAGTCCCTTCCAACCCAAACCATTCTATGATTCTATGGTTCTAAAATGATGTTAATATTATTGTTGTTGTTGTTACCTATGGACACCACACAACATGCTACTTTGTATCAGTGGCTGCTGCCAAAGAGCAGTATAACTGTTTCAGAAAGATTAAGCCCTGGAGGTACACCTAACAGAAATGCAATGTATTATATCCCACAAAAAATAATGCAGGCAAAACCAAAATAAAGGCATGTGATTATTTAGAAAATGTTCCACAGAACGAGGGCTCGCACAATGGCAAACCTTCCCAACACAAGCTTTAATACTGCAAGCAGTCTCCCGTAGGGAGCAGAGTGATGAATAGCAACACTGAGTCTGGCAAAGGGTGAGAATCTCCCTGGTGCTCTGCAGGATCAAGCCTCAGGCTTGTAACAGTGCTGTAAGCTGCATGTCTCAGATCACTGCTGGGGACTACAGTCACATTGCTGTACAGGGTGCTATTGCTGGGAGGTGAGGTGGAGGGGATGAAATCCTTCCCTATTGTAAGCTTATCTGACATCAGCAATTATCAGCTCCCCGCTGTCTGTGAAGCATTTCCTCTATTTCAGCAGCCGGGATGGTGTTTTCCCAGCTTGCTGCCGTGCAATGATTAGATTGCTCTCTCTAGCCAGCTAGTGCTGTGATGCTGCAGGCTGAATGATAACTAGGGCAGACAGAAAGGGCTGTTCCTAAAGTGCTCCTGGGAGCATCACTCATTTGTTGTTTTTTTCATTTCCTCCCCAGACTGCTTGCTGACAAGAGGCTTGCAATGGGTGTAGTACCAACAGCCATCCTAGGTCTAGTCATCCGAGGTCATAGTGCTTTAGCCCTCTTGCTAACATTGTTCTATAATATTCAGATTTATGAATTCAATTACAGGGACTTACAGCCCGTTTAGCTTTGTTGTTGTTATTATCTATTCCCGTCTCGGTTTAGCTGCACTTTAACCCTTCTCAGGATGATTGGGGAGGTACCTTTTGGTAATGTTTAGGCTGAACACAATAGGACTACTACAGAAATCTTTCATTCTGCCTTACCCCATCTGACAGCTTCGTGTGGGAGCGTATGGGCCCTTATGTGTTTCCGAATTCTGACTTCTTTGCCACTTTTACTGCCTTATGTAACCTTTTTATTTATTCTTTAACCAAGTAATTCTGACAATGAACAGTAAAGAAGACAGATTTATCTAATTGTTGGCTTAAATTATAAATCAGTTACTACCAGAAACAAGATAAGAAACTCCGTAGTTATTCTTTTAAAATACTGCACCTTCTTTTCTACATCCAAATTCATAATTCGATGGCTTATGGCTGACTCATGATTTTCATATGCCTGCAAGTGGCAAGAGTTGTGTCTGTACAAAGGGCAAAGAAACAGATAATCAGATTTGTGATGTGTGCAAGCGAAGTCTGTAACATTTAAGATCTTTAGCAAAATACCCCAGGAGTCCAAGCAAGTTACAGTAAGCAAATTATCTTGGAACAAATTATCTGATATCTAATTGAATTTCCTGCCATGGCTCCCATCGATCTTGCATACTGAAGTGCACTGCACTTGATAACAATTAGAGCTGATGATTAATCGTCAGACATAAAGCAACTCAAAGAATACATATGAAGGCATATTAGAGGCAAGATAGTTAAGTTTTCTTTGTGAATGTTACCAAACAGTCAAGTAAAGCATTCGAATTGATGAAGATCTTTAATTGGTAAGGATTTCCCATTAAGGAAATTTGGATAATGATATCATACATTTAGGGGGAAAAAAGAGAGTTTGTTGGTAGTTGTTTTCTTTTTCCTTTTTCTAGGTAGGTACAGAATTGGACTAGATGATCTCATAGGTTGTTTCCAACTTTGTGATTCTATGATTCTATGGTTCAGAGGATTACTTGGGCAAAAATCTCTTTAGTCTTATGGAACTAAATATTTAATGAATAAAATGCGTAATGAAAAAAATATAATTTAGTATAGGAAAAATATCACATATCATTTTTCTTTTGTGGTAAACAAAACATGAAGGGAAAAGATTAAAAGACTGGAGTGGTTCCATAATAAGCCATAATAATCCATAAGAGAAAGGATTATGAGTGCATGTGGTTATAAGTTGTCTTCTCTCTTCAACCCTGGTTGCTCCAGTTTTCCATGGTAACAGGAGGGTGGAAATATTGTTGGCATGGGCACTTAATAGTTCTGAACATCTACACGCTAGAGATTCTCAAGGAAAATGAACATTAAGTGTTTACGTTCTTTATATACCTTGAGAAATAAACTCCATCTACAGAAAAGCAAAGTCCTTCCTTTTTGGTGTTGTAGTGATACAAGGCTTGCTGAAATTATTGAGATGGGTTCTACAATTTTGACCCTGCATGTTCTGATATAATGCTTATTTAACTTTACTTTCAAATGAGTAATTCCCCAGCAACAGATATTCAAAGCACAATAAACACAATCTTCTCATAGATGTCCAGAACTACTTTTTATACATGGCAATAGGCACCAATCATTTGAAATTGTCCCCGTTTTCAGAACCACTATAATTCATAACTACTATAGTTTTAATTATGTGATTACTATGACAGCACTGTTAATAAACAATGATTCCCATATTCCATACCTTATCCTGTAAGTTTAGCTACAGCTTGTCTTATGTAATATATTATGAGACTATGAGAGTTCACATTCAAATATAAGTTTGTGTTTCATTTACAGTCAGCTCCCAAACCTCAGGATACTTGTTGTTAGCTTGTTTGTTTTTGTTGTTGTTGTTTTTCTGTTTTATTTTATTTTCCTTAAGTCACAGAATCATGGAAATGCAGGGGTTGGAAGGGACCTCTGGAGAGCTATAAACCCTGCTAAAGCAGGTTCCCTAGAATACGTTACACACAAACGCATTCAGGCAGGTTTTTAATATCTCCAGAGAAGACTCCACAACCTCTTTGAGCAGCCTGTTCCAATGCCCTGTCATGCTCATACAGTAAAGGTTTTCCTTGCATTCAAGTGCAACTTCCTGTGATCCTGTTCATGTCCATTGCCCCTTATACTGTCACTAGGAACTGTTGAAAAGAGCCTGGCCCCATCTATTTGACTCCCACCCTGTCGATATTTATAAGCACAGAAGAACCTTCTCAGCCTCCTCTTGTGCAGGCTAAACAGTCCCTGATCTCTCAGCATACCCTCATACAAGAGATGCTCCAGGCCCCTCATCATCTCTGTGGCCCTCCACTGGGATCACAATGTAAGTTCCCGGTCTTGAACTGGGGAGCTCAGATCTGGACACAGCACTCCAGATGTGGCCTCAGCAGGATAGAGTAGAAGGGGAGGATTACCTCCCTTGACCTGTTGGCTATGATCTTTTTAATGCACTCCAGAATATAATTGGCCTTTTTGGCCACAAGGGTACACGGCTGGCTCATGATCACCCTGTTGTCCTCCAGAACACTCAGGTCCTTCACTGCAGAGCTTCTCTCCAGCGGATCAGACCCTAACTTGGACTAATGCTTACACTTATTCCTCCCCATTTATAGAACTTCACACTTGTCCTTGTGGAACTTCAAAAGATTTCTCTCCACCCAACTCTTCAGCCTTGTAAAGCACAGTTTAGACAAAACACTTCAGGTAAAAGATTTTTTTGCTTATTTATTTATCTATTTTATTCTCTTATAACAGCTCTTAGAAAAAGAGTGCATTTGGGAACTAGTACAAGTTGTGGAAGATGGTTATTCAACAATAGATAAGTCATTACCTTTCTACTAAACTCCAGTTCAGCAATATTTCTTGTAAAGCATTATTTCCTTAAGAGATTTCTTCATTTTTAAGGCTGACATATCTTGACAAGATGGCAGGTGATGATAGGATTAAGAAAGATTAGTCAAGGTAGTCTAACAACTGAATAAGACTTTGACAGGGAGCCTGCATACTGATATTGCATAAGCCATCTCATTACCCTTTATGTTTTGAAATAATTTTTTGTTATGCCTCTGATAAATATAACAATAAAAGACAAGACAGGTATTACTTAGTGCCTTTTCTTGCAATTGCTCTTCACAGGGTTTCAAGTGAAATATGTACATCCTGCCAGCAAGAAAGCAAGCTCTGTGTCTGCGTGGGGAAGATCACAGTTTCACTGTACTGCATTCCAGAAATAGCAGGGAAATTTGTCAAGGTTTTCTGTACATTCTCTCCTTCTCTCCTACATACAAACCCATGCAATATTCTAAGGACAGGGAGAGATGCCAAAATGAACACAGTGATGTAATGGTCTGTGATGCCAGGGTGAGGCAGAACTGACTCTGCATCTCATTACTGTAGTAGATGGTCTGGTTGTCATATGATAGGTCTGTAAGCCTATCCCAGTCACAATCAAGTATATGTAGTTAAATACCTCTAAATTTATATTTCAGAGACATCTGAAATCAGCAACAGATGGCCACCTATTTGTGAGGCCAGTGTTTCTCCTCCCTAATCATGGTCAAAAACAATTAAAACAGATCTCCACTATGTATCATTCTGAGGGTGGATAAAGGAGACAGATCCTCAGCTATTTTGTAACCCGTGGTGAGGTGAGAAATCCATGATGAGGCATGAAAATGTGAGGTGCCCAAGACATGGACCACTGTATTTTACTGTAACACCCAATGTTTGCATTGCTTTCCAAAATGTATTTCTGTAATTTTGCAGTCATCGTTTGAAGATGCAAATTTTATATAGGTTTAATTATACAGAATATTGTCATTTATTATTTGAATTACCATAATAGCAGATGCTTTCGTGCTGTGGTGACAGTGCAGATTTTATGTTCTTAACTCCAATGCGGACATCAGTAAATATTTGTACAGCTACATAGCTGTTCCTTTGCAGCTGAGGAATCCAAAGACTGACTTTATTCTCCATTATTCATGGTGGCTGTGCTTGTAACAGTTTCCAGCTAGTTTAGAAGTCAAAACAGCAGCCATATGCAGTGCTGTTTTGTTTGCTGGTTTGTGGATTGCATTAGAAACAATTTCTAAAAGACATCTGAAACAGACACTGAATTGCTTCTAGTATCAAATATAACTGTGACTAAGGTACATGCTTAGAGAACTGTCTCCTTTTATAATTACAGGATTTATTCTTTTAGTTGCTGCTCATGGTTTCATATTATCACCTTTCCGCTTAATATTTGAATACTCTCCAGACAACCATAGGCTTGATAATAAATTCCTGAAAATGAGGTTCAAGGTTGCTGAGTTGGAAGTATGAAGTTGCTTTGCTTTAAGTTCACACTAGCCTTTCAGAAGAAAAAAAATTCCTTAATCCCCAAAGGATTTTTGCACTGCAGGTTTACAGCCATCAAGTAAGAGGGTTGGTTGGAGTTTCTGGCCCAGTTTGACTGAAGAAGTTTTGCCTCTACAGGTTGGGATAATATATTTGCAAAGCATGATGATGTCAATATAATTTGAGATCTGTTTGAAACATTTTCCAATGAAAATAATACAAGCAGTCTTGCAGTGGTAAGATGCCAGGTTCACTGCACTTCTTTGGAAACTCTGAACAGCTATAAAGTTTTGTCTCGGTTTCTGAGCCATTCCATTTTAGATTCAGCACAAACACTGGTAAGCCTCATTGGCTTTTGGAAACGTCCAAAAAAAAAAATAAATAAAAAGACAAAAATAAATTAAGAAATAGAAAAAAAGAAACCACCAAACCCACCAAAAAACTATCAGAAGAACTAACATTTTTTCTTAGAAAAAAATTGCCTCTGCCAGAATATCATCTTCAAATGTTTCTATGCAATCTAGGAGACAAAGGAAATCCCACAAGGTTTTTTTCCATCATTATTCTGAAATAGAAAACAATGAAAAACTAACCATAAGAAACAAAACCCTTGTATTGAATAAGTTTTTAAGTCAAAGTGCTATAATCTGAAAGCAGCAAGGAAAAAAAATCTAGCTAGAAGAGCTCTGTTAAAGAAGATATTTTTGTCAGCAAGTTTTTTTAGGTTGAGTTTATACTTGTGTGCATTTATAAGTTGGAGTATAGAACTGAAATGCGCAGCATCAGAAAACAGCAATTCTTTCTTATCTACATTGTAGCTGTGCTGAGACTCTGAATCAGAGATTGTTGCAAATCTGAGGTATAAGGCTACTTCTTGTCCTCAAGAATTTTCACATGTGAGATTAGATTAAAGATTAGATAAAGCATTATATAAAGATTAGATAAAAGGCATTGTATTAAATTTTTCCAGCTTCAGAAATGGATTTTGAATACTTTATAGGTATATTTAAACCAACACAGTTAAAGAAAAAAGTAGAGGATCTTTTTTTTTTTTTTTCTCGGAACAGTTAGATGCTACATCTGTACAGAGTCTCAAGCATAAATGTATGCTATAAACTGCATTTCTTTAAGGAACATCAACAAGTGAGTATCAAACTGCTTCCCATTGACCCTCAAAGTCTCTAAGTTTCATCTGCAGCTAAAAACCAGTGCCTGTTTCCTTGACAGAGACATTTCTTGTTTGCATGAGGCGAACAAGAGGCTTTTAGTCTCTTAGTGTTTAGGTGACTCTAGGGAGGACAAGTGATGTTCTGCATCAATAACCCTTCACATTAAATATCTATCAAGTGTGGTACACTGTACCTGAGGTACAAATATTCTTTAACTTTCCTGTCCTTGACTCCAGTCTCAAGGTTATTCTCCTGGTTCTCTTCTCATCTTTGCTCAGATATAGCTGATGTCAGCCATTGTGGTTGACATTTTCATAGTTACAGTTCTGTAATAGGGTATTCACAGATCTGTGTATGGGGATGGTGTTCAGATTCATTTTGTCCACTGATAATAAGCTGATGTTTGATGTCTGTGTCCTGCTTACATTGGAGGCATGTTATAAATGAAGGACTTTGTTCTTAAATAGGGATTACTTTTATTTTACCTATTTATTTTAATTAAGCAATTGGTAATGCTGTATTACTCAGCAGTGCAAAGTGGAAGCATGGCTTCAATCTACTAACCTCAGTTTGGAAACTTGAGAGTAGGTAGGTGCAGTTCAAAAAGCAGTATGCTCCAGTGCAGAGTTGAAGAGCTAATAAAGAACAGAGAAAGTACATGATAATTCTGAAGTTCTTCCTATTGCTGTTGCTGAAACATCCTTATGGTTTCCCTTGGGGGACTTCAGAGTTTAAAGAGTAGGGGAAATAAAACACGTCAGTCACCAAGGTATTTTGGGAAGCATCACATCAGGACAAACTATGCAAAGCCTCTACTTCTAAGAGTGTTTCTGAAGGCTCTTTAGAATTCTAGGAAGAAGCCAGATGCTTTTCTGAATTTGTACAAAAGATACATCTTTTTTTTTTATTATTAAAATAACTGCATTCTTCTCAGATTTCATTTTAAGAAGGGCTTGCTACCCTGTTCATATGATAGCTTATGTGAAGTCTTCTTTCTGCCTGCCATGATGCTACCATTTTCCTGGTTATCTATGCTTTCTGTCTTAAAACTATATTTGGTTTTAGTTCTCTGCCCATAAAAATTGACTTTGTTCTGTTTTTATATACAAAGTCTAATGATTAATGATTAGTACTAGCACAGAAAATCACAATATTTAGGCACTCATATCAGTAAAGCACTAAAAGAGTAAATTAAAGGAAAATTTATTTTTAATGCACAACACTTTATGTAAAATAATAATTATTGATTATGACTATAGCACTTTTGATGTGATCCACTTCATGGAAATATTCTCTCTACTTTCCATTAGGTTATTAGAAAAATTCTTAGTAAACAGAGAAGAGTGAAAACTTCACTCAACTCAGTAAAAAAAGCAAATGTATAGGAAGTGGGAGAAACAGCTTTGAAATGCTTACGTGTTTTCCTTTAAGCTTTGCAATCAGGATTTACTTATATTAAAATATTAAAATATTTAATTAAAATATTGATGCAAGGAGCATCATTTAATGGGTATTGATGCACATCATTTAAAATTTCTAGAGGGAATTTGTTGTTACAGAAGGAGCCTATTTAAATAGACAATATGTAAAAGGTTATGACCCGGGAAGTAGTAATAGGTAGTGTCATATGTTTGAAATATGCAAAATTATTAAAATTACAGATGGAAAACATTCAAGGTAATGACATACTATCCATAAGTCAAAGATAAACCTAGGATGCTGGTTCATTGGCCATATTCGTTCCCTTCTAAAACAAAGGATGTATTGTTTACATATTCCAGCAATAACAATGTCTTAAATTAGCATTCACATGATTTAAGATTCTTTATATATTTAATTTATTACTTAACACATTCCTCAGTGCCTTGTTACTTACTTTGTTATAAATAATTAGGCAAGCAACACTAACGAAGAGTTAAGTACATTGATTATGTGTAGAACAATTTCATTTTGGTGGATGAAAAATGATTCATAAGAAAAAAAGTGATTAATTCATCAGCTATGAGCTTTGTGATGTTAGTTGTATTGCCCCTAAACAAGCTGAAGAGCACATTCTGTGGAACACATATGAATGAATATCTTTATTCTGTTGTATTCAAGCCTGCTGTATCATTTGTAATTTAGATGCCATTTCTACTACATGTTTTGACTTGGCATTGGTTTCCAGTTACCTGCACAAATATGAAGTAATTCTTACTAGTAATTCAAAAAATTTGATTTATTCTTTTTTTTTTTTTTTTAAACAAGTGACTGAAAATCCCCTTCTTTGACAGCTGGTACAAATATCTTGTGTAATTTCTAGTTAGTATATATATATTTTACTAAGAATCAAAGGATTTTTTTCCAGAGATGTTTGTATTGAATCAAAATAGTTTTTGTTCTACAACTACAAATTAGGGGCCACCCAATGCATTTATTCAAGAAAACATGCTATTTTAGATACATCCATAGAATTCACCTGTACGTTCTCCTGAGAATATCACTCCAGCTGAAGAAGAATTTGAAGTTTTTTTGAATCAAACTTCAAGACGAGTGAAAGGTGTAGATAGAAAATGGCTTGAGTGGTAAACTGTATACATTTATTTAATCTATTCTCTGGGTAGATATCTAAAAAGTAAAATATATACCCAATTTAAAAAAAAAAAGGGGGGGTGGGGGGGCGGGGGCGGCAATTCTATCATACTTTTATTATATTAAAATAAATAATTTCTGTGTGCTTATTCATCCCTAAGACTGTGTCCTTGAATCTTTGTTCTCCATTCAAAATTATCACAAACAAGGATGCTGAGACAATAGCACTAATTTATCTTATCAAAATTCCTGCTGTGTTACAGAGCATCATAAAGTTCAAGACCTTGTGGTGCTGGATGAGGTGCAGTGACATAGAAAATAACAATCTCTCCACCTAAAACCTTGCATTCTAATTAGCAGAAGCTCTGAGTGAGAAGGATGGCAAGAAAAGGATAGAAGAGAACAATACATGTAAAGATGATCTGGTTGGCAGCTAAGGGGTCCTAAATCATGTCATGGGCTGTGGGTATGTTTTGCAGTTGCCTGATAATAATAAGTATTACAGCATAAAAAAATGAAGAAACAATCCCGAGATAACCTGAAGAAAGAAGAGCTTATTGGAGAAGGAGAGTTATCTGTGATGTGCAAAGGAGTAATTTATAATGGTAATGTTTCCATGAAAAATGCTGCGCTAAATAAGCTACTGATTGAAAAATAATAACAGGTAGCAATGAATCCTGAGACGAGGTGCACTGAAGATGTGAGCAGTTCTTAACAGATTTGTATGCCTTTTCCAAGTGACCTGGCAGATAGTTATTGTGGTAAGAATAGTTGGGGAGCATCGACCAACTTGTAAAAATGTCTTCCTAGTTAGGCAAATTACAGTCAAACCCTACTCCATCATCTTTTTCAAACAGAGAATTTCACAGTGTAGGCAATAGCAGATGTTCATGATCTGTAGTTTTGGCAGCCAACATCATAAGACTACGGATCACTTCCATACCAATCCATCTGTTGAGCTAAGAATACATGCTTCCAGTGGAGCACTGCCTCTGCCACAAACAACTTCAGGAAATTTCAGACTTTGTTTTAAGCCTAAGTTAAATCAGGGTGTGGGTCAGACCTCACTTGAAGATGTGGTGAAAAGAATACAAACATCTTATGCTTCATACTTGTGTGGTTTTAAGATAGCTTGTTTGCCACTAAAGACGTTGATAAACATTTTTTGTACTGAAGAGTTATGTGATTATTCTGTTCAGTTTTGGAAGCAAGAGGCCAACACGTATGTGAGGAATGAGTGAATTAGAAACCTTCTTGCTAATTATTTTGCTGACTTAATAGGACAGGCAATGAGGCAGCAGAAGTTGCTTTAACGATGCTGTCAGTGGCTAGGAAAGGCATGGTGGTCCTCTCTTATGAGATGAACACAAATTCCTTGCCTTGTCCATTGAGAACTGATTCAACCAGAAAGAAAGGTGATTACCATGAAGAAGCAGTATGCCTGGCACCCACTCTTCCAGAACAATCCAAATTCAGACAAGACTGTCATTTTGAGCTTCCTCATAGACAGGAATTTTTAGAAATAGAAGAACAGCCCAAATTGCAATAAGGACAATTCTATTTTCAATTTTTTTGTATTAAACTTGTAGAGTTTTCAGCTCATGTTCTAGTATTTATTCATGGTAAAATGCTGTCCTAAATATTCAAAAATAGTATGTTGGATGTTAAGGATGAATTATTTATGGCCTTTATTTTGGATTGTTCGAAGAAGCATTTCTATTATCATTTTTTTGTGCTCGACACAATTTCATGAAAGTATTTGACAGATACATTCAACATAAATTCAATCTAATATTCTAACATCTCCATACATACTATACTTGAAATACTCCCATTGACTTCAGTGGGAGCAATGAAAGTCTGTTTTGAGGAAATCTCAGCCTCAGAAGCATATTCATTCATGTTACATTCCTAAACTCCCAGTGACTCATTAAATGCAAAATAAAGCCTTCTCTGAGGCTTTTGCGTATTTTAGACCCTCAGCATGTGCACATATGATTATGGGGGTGAGCCAAATGATCTAACTTTTGAATATTTAGAAAAATCTTACTCTTGAGCTATGGAAGATTTTGAGATTTATTTTTCCTATTATTTAAGAAAAAAAATACATGAAAAAGGAAAAGTAAATAGAAAATGAGTATTTCATGTGTTGTACTGTGTGAAAATCATGTATATTCCTAGAATTTTGTGCTGGAAGAATTCCAGAATTCCACAAAACCACTACGGAAACATTTATCAGTGACTTTATGCTGTTCCAGAGTCACAAAAAGAGAAATGTCCTTTAGCAGTGATGTTGTGCTTCCACTCACCAAATACTGTTTTGCTGTCAGCTATAGCTCAGCTTGGTTTCTTTCTTTATTTTCTGAAGAAGCCTGGACAAATTTTCTGTTGGGACTACATGAGTATGGGAAAGTTTTTGCTTTTTTTAATTCAGCCCTTTTGGAGTTTCATAGAAATGTGGACAATGCATTGTTATGTGGTTTGGAGCACCTGTCAACCTCTGACTATGATTCACAAGTGAAGCTTTTTTTTCCTATCTGCTCATCACTCAAAAGACAAGTCAGCCAAGATAAAGGTTCATCCACCAACATACTCCTTGGAAATGAGTCCTTTTGCCTGCTTCAGACAGATTTTTATCTTCTGTATTTTTTGATTCCTTTGCTGTTTTATAGGTGTACTCCTAGAAGCATGAGCTTGCTTACCCTCATACCACCTACTTTCTCAGTCACAGAAGTGTAAAATAAAGTACAAGTTGAGTCATCCTTTCCCAGTGACTTAAACAGCTGAAAGAATGCCTGACCCTTGGTTTTTGGTCTTTTCAGAAGAATGTGTGGATATTTGATGGAAAAGAAGTTTCCCTCTGAATGATTCACTGCTTACTTCAGGTGTGGGGAAATCTGTTTCCAGCACCTCTGAACTGCTGAATCATATTCAGGCTGGGAATCCAACTGAGTGTCTTTGCTCCCAGATGACAATCCCCATCAAGCACATGGGCTGGATGGAGAGATACAAAGAGAGGTCAGTGAACCCAGGAGATGCTGAACACTCTAGGTCTCATGCTGTTGAAAAAAATATGACTTTCCAGCTTGTAGATGAATGTCTCACAGCTGATGGTCTAAAGCTGTGACTGACTAAAGATTTTCCAATGTGTTCCTTTGGTCATTGTTCCTGTGGATGGCTTGATTCTTCTCAGTGAGAATGATCCTACTTTTTCTCCCAAAGAAAGTTGTTTCATTTCTCCCCTTCTTGTTCTTCCCTTTTTTTCATTTTCTCTTTCTACTTTTTCCACAAGAAACTCATGTTTCTTTTGCTTTTTGTCTGTGTTTTTCTCCTTTACTCCATTTTTTTCAGTTTGGAAAATGTATGCTTACATTCCTGGTTCCTGTCTTCCTTCATGTTTTATCTCCCATTATGAGCAAAAACACTGAGTAGTCCCTGTTTATTCCCCATATCCCTTTTCTCTCATGCTCACACATTTCCCTTGCTGCTATCACTTCCCTCCAGATATTTGTGCCCACAGAACAACTTAAATGTTGAGGTTCAGAATACAGAGCATTTAAAGATTTAGCATGCTCATATGCAAAGGCAGATCACAGATGGTGTAAGATGTCAGCAAAAGGGACTGGATGCTATAACTTGTTTAGTTGCCCTAGGAAAGTCATATCTCATTTTTGTTTCACTTTCAAGATGAATCTAATGATATTTAATGCCTTTGTGATTTATGGATGGAAAGCTCTATGCACAGTCTGATTTATTGCTATTATTTTTGCAGCCTAATTTGTCTCTTTAGCTGCTTCCAGTTAAATTCTTGAAAATCTTGAGACCATACATACAAGTATATGCAGGATTAAAAAAAAAAAAAAGAGCAATTTATTATTATGAGCCTTATCTTCCACAATATAAATCTAAAGGGTTAAAGAGAAACCTACCTCTTGGAAATCACGCATTTAAGAAATATAATGAATATTCAGTTGCCAGCTGTGAAACCTGCTAGTTGGTCAGACGGGTCTGTATTCTGAGAATATTTTTTGAGTAGTTAGGAAACAATGAAATGAATACAGCATATTCAGAATAATAATGACAACTGAATTCTTTCTGGTATAATGGTAGGTTGTTTCCCCTTCTAATCCAATGAGATACAGAGCTGTACCCAAGAGGAATGACCTAGATACAGATTCCAACTGACAAACATTTTTTAGGAGTCGGTGATTGGCATTGAATTGCAGTGAAAAACTAAGGGTGTAATTCTTATGGGAAAGAGTTGATGCACTAAGCATCAACTCTTCAATGTGCTGAAGGTTGGATGTTTTTTTAACAATTTTTACAGCAAAATCACTAAAAGCAAGCAAAGTATTTCTTAATTGGGTTCTTCTTCTTTTCTTTCATTTGATTTATCTTGTCTTTCCCAAAAAAAAACAACATTTGTACTCTTGGTCTCAGGCTGGTTATTTGGAAGCAAATTGATTTATTTGGTGCAAAAAAAAACAACAGGGTGAAATTTAGGTGCCTCCATCAAGACCAAAATTCACAAACAAAAGTGCTAAACCACTTCAGAGCGTTTTTAGCCTCAGATTAACACATCTCTTCACTTACGTGTGAATCCCAGGCAGATCTCTCAAACTGTAAGTATTCCTAAATCAAGTAATGCAAGCTGCCTAACTTGTGATGTGATACCACAAAAAAAATTCCAGGTTATCACAGCAGCACAGGCAACTCAAAGCTAGTGTCCTAGGGAAAAAATTTGCTGCCTCCTGGCATTAGAGCATGAATAGAAAGAGAGAGAGAGGTAAGGATTCTGTCCCCTGATGCTCAGGCTATGCTAATTTAGTGAGTCAGAATCCTTCTCAGTCTCATGGTTTAATGAATCTTGCATTCTTGAATGCATACCCTCAAAGAAGCTTCGTAAGGCGACTTCTGCCTAGATTATTCTACAGGAGTGGATTTGAGTCCCTTTTAACTGTAGACAAATTGGTCCTATATTACATGCACACACCATGTGAGCGATTCAAGTAGCAGGTCACTAAATTCTAGGAAGAGAGTCACCAGCTGTGATCATATTCCATGCTCTTTGACAAGTGGTAATATGGTTATTATAATGAAGGCCATTTTATGGGGCAAACATTCCTTGAATCCAAGCTGGTCAGAAATCAGTCCTCTTTCCCCTCCTTATGAGTTCTGAAGGTCCCAAATCCAGATAGACCTCACTTCCCTGGTGGCATCAAGGTTCCTGGATGCCAGGCCTACTTCTTCCCCCATTACCTGCCCCGGAGAACTCAGGCACTCAGCCAGTAGATTGACACCATCACACAACAGGAAATCATATCAGTGCACAGAGAACTGTCCGTAAAGTCCACAGCAGCAAACTCTAAGCAGGACTTAGACAACAACTGCTGTAGACAGGAAAACCTCTGATCCCCTGGTGATCAGGGAAACCCCATTATCATCTGCTTTATCTGAGGACAGAGTGAGTGACTCATGGTATTTTGTATGTTTCAATTATAGACTGTGATTTTACAGTAATATTGCAATCCATATATTAAGATGCAACCCTATCTGCAGAGGGTTTCTAAAATTCTATGCTATGCTGACCATAAAGTTCATTTGTTTTGTTTTAACTAAATCTTTACTTTTAACTACAGCTTAGTGTTGGCATCATTCTGCCTGAATCCCCAAAATAACCTGTTTGTCCCACTAGCAGCAGGCAACATAATCATTATTGAATGTCTCTTGAATTGGGCATCTAAGGATCTCAACTCAGACAATTATTTTCAGCTCTGAGTCTGAGTCTCACAGAATCACATCTTAAGACTGCAAACATGTATTCTTGACCAGAACATATTTTCTCAGAACTCCATCTGTTTGGATTTTTGCCTGAATTCACATTTGATTTTAGTCTTTAGATATCTTTCTCAGCTCACTGCATGATGTGCTTAGGTCTCTATTTTTTTATTTTATTTTCAGAATACACTTGTCCTGGATTTGATATCCTGAAATGAAGACATTGCAGATCATCATGTCTAAATGCCTTTCATATTTGTTTATCTAATCTGAACAACTGAGAATATAGCTCTAGACTAATTTGCTACAAATCTCTTAAAATCAAAATACTAAATAGTTCATTAGATGCTGAGAGATTAGCACATCACACATTTCTCCAAAATGGCCTAATTAGCAGCTGTAATAGACAAGAAATGGAAAGAGCTGTTTGATCTCCTCCAGCCATCTAAACATGGTAGTGCGTGCCTTTGTTCTCCTGTCTTGTTAGTTCTGTTTAGAACAATTTTTCAGTGATCAGTAAAGTCAGCAGGAATGAAGGCAGCTCAGCATCTTGAAATATTGGGCTATTTGCTTAGATACTTAAATGTGGCATGTACTCATGTGTGACCTAAACTGTAGCATAAAATCCAGTTAGTCACTCTTCTTCACTCCAACTTTTACTACTGAATGTGAAGCTTGACAGTGCTAATGAAGCTCTCTTTTGGACTACCAGCATCTTCAGTCAGTCAACCACCTGCCTTTATCAATGACAACGCAATAATGCAGTCATTAATACTTATCATATAGATGATAAATACAATGATAAAGAAGACAGCAAAAGATACTTTATGAAAATTATCCACATGGAAGGAGCATGTATAATGTTAGTTAAAGAAATTGCATGACAAAATTAGCAGACCCATGACTACTATTTTTGAGCTTCTGGAGCCATCTAGATCACAGTTGGCTGAACATGAATTGTCAGAACACACCACTATATACTATGTAAATATACGTATTAGTTACTATTAGTAGATTTAAATGGAGCTACCACTTAGAGTAAAATAATGTTTATTCATTAAATGCCAGTGACTAGAAAGGATTATCTGTGTGACTTTTTTTTTTCTCTAACTTAAATTAATCAGAACATTGTTTAGGCCAAATGTTTTCTCCTCTGCAGAAAACACTACTTCATCTCTTCTAATTTGATCTCATATGTCAGATAATCTTTGGAAGTACTTTATCTGCACTATCTTAAAAAAAAAAATAAATCCATAATTAGTAAAAATACTTTTTACATTGGAAAACATAACTTGTCAGATGAGAGAAGGAGGAGGTAGATTTAATGTTCATTTCTGTTAACCTCCACTTAAAAGACAAATTTCTGCTCCATGTTGCCTCTACAGTCAACAGAAGCAAAGGAAGAAATGGTTCCAAATATCAATATATGGCACCCTCCTTAAACACACAAGTGCTTGCATCTTTCTATTAAAAAATGACTCAATTTTGGATTGTTAAAATTAATCAAAATGATGTTATCACAAGGCTTTAGCTTTATGTTGAACATACGTGTATCAACATTTATTTATACTAGAAAGAAAAGCTGAGCTCTCATTTTATTTTTCCCATGTTTTTACCAGACACTTTATGTTATTCTATATTCATTATTCAGTCTGTTTTAAATAATTGTTGAATATTGATTAAGTTGGTAATTTAACACATTCAGTATTATCCTATCCAGAAATGAAGATCGTTTTCCTTTGCCTATTGATTGCCACTTCAGATTAAAGTTAGTAAATATACTCAGGTAAATATTGAAACTTCTCCGCATTCATTTATGAAGATTTTGTTTTGGCACGGCAGTGTGATGATAGAATCAGAATCATAGAATCACCAAGGTTGGAAAAGACCTACAAGATCATCCAGTCCAACCATCTGCTGAGCATCAACAAATACCCCCAGGTCGATTTCCTCTGCCACTTCCAGCCACTCTGCCCCAAGCCTGTAAGGCTGTCTGGGTTTGCTATGGCCAAAGTGCAGGACTCAGCACTTGGTCTTGTTGTATATCATCCCATTGGCTTCAGCCCAGCAATTCAGACTGTCCATATCCCTCTGCAGGATGTTCACATTCTCAGATGTAGGCCCTTATTCAGTTGTTCACCTCATCTCTGTGTAGATACGCTCATTTTAAATCTAGGATTAAGTTCAACTGAACATATTTATTGGGAACTTTGTTATTCAACTGTCAGAAAGGTGTCACTAGGTCTAGTAAGACTTTTGATCTGACTCAAAACAATTGTTTTTATATTTTCAAGTACTTTTCTGCATTAGGAACTGTCAAATGTATTTTATAAAACTCATAAGAACCCACCATTTATGCTTTACAAGATGTACTTAGCAAATACAAACAAATTAGTTCAGTGACAACTTTTCCTAGTGGAAACATTTCTATTAATTATTGTCATGATTTCAGCTGAGTTGATTTTTGTTATAATGTCTAGTACGTTATGTTTTGGCTTTAGGAGAAAAACAATGTTGATAACACACCAATGTTCTAGCCGTTTCTGAGCAGTGCTGCTCAGAGCCAAGAACTTCTCATTTTCTCATGCTACTCTGCCAGTGAGGTGCTGAGGGTACGCAAGGAGCTGGGAGGAGGCAGAACCAGGACAGATGACCCCAGCTGGCCAGAGGGATCACTGAGTCATTGAAATCATCAAATTAAGGTTGAAAAAGACCACTAGGATGATTTTTAGTGCAACCATCAACTCATCACCTCTGTGCCCGTGACTATTTCTCCCAGTGCCACATCTACATGTTTCATGAACATTTGCACTCAACCACCTTCCTGAGCAGTATGTTCCAATGCATTACCTCTCTTTTGGAGAATAAATTTTTCCTGATATCCAACCTGAACCTGCCCTAACACAGCTTAGAAGCATTCCCTCTCATTCTATCACTAGATAATGGAGGCTTCTTTTCAGAATGGCAGTTATTCCTTTCTCTATGGGAGTTATTTTTGTCTGAGGGGAAGAAATCAGTGGTATTTGCGATAAAATAGATATATGGGATATCCCATATTGGGCACTGGCAGCACATCAGACAGTGGGTGGTGAGCAACTGTGCTGTGCATCACCTGTTTTGTATTCACTATTATTTTTTTCTTTTTCTGACCTAGTAAATGGCTTCTATTTCAACCCACAAATTCTACTTTATTATTTCTGATTCTGACTCCAGTTCTAGGGGAGTGAATGAATGACTGTGATGCTGAGCTGCCACTGGGTTGAACCACAACAATATTTTCTTCTATTTTTTCTATTTCCTTATTATATTTACATTAAATATTGTACAAAATATTATGTCTAAGAAAGATAAAATGATTAATCCTGTAAATCTGACATACCTCTCTGGTTACCTCTGCATCTTTTTCATTTTCTCTTGGTCTTGTGTGGTGCAGTTGCTACAAAATACCTCTTGTGTTTTATGTGTAGGTAGAGACTGGATAACAATTACAGAAAGGCAGTTAGCCAAACCAATCAGTGAGAGCTAAATTGAATTGAATTCAGAAGTTGGAATGCAAATATTTTGATTTAATTTTTTATTAATCAAAGTAAATATTTGGCATTAAAAGATTTTTAAATCATTTTTCTTACTCTAAAGTCATGAATCAAGACCAACAGCAGGCAACCCAGGTACAAATTGCTCAAATTCTGTGCTGGCTGTGGCATATATTTGGCTATTACAATGATCTGATGTCTATCTCCACATCTTGAGTAGACACCACTACACCATTTAATATTAATTCCTCAAGAGTGACATCTCATGCACAGGGATTATGAGTCATTAAATCACCATTTGGTAACACTAGGCACCACTCTCCTCTGGAGGCGGTGTTCAGCATACTCAGTGAATCAGCCTTAAAATAATTATTTCCACTCTCCCAAATTATGCTTCTCCTACATTTGTAGAAAAGGCTCTTTTAACTAGAATATGATTTTAAAGATGGAAATGAGCCTGAACAATGGAACTAGGATTAACACTTGAACTTTGTCAAAGAGATGGTAGAATGGGTCTAGTACCAACTGCTACTTTATGTCTGATACGAGCTGCTCTGCTGGTACAAGTGATTAGGAAAATCACCAGATACAGCTCTCCAATGATTCCTACAGAAGGAAACCTGTGGAACATGGAAATGGCTGGGGATGTGGGGTGTTTCAGCTATCCTGATTAGTTTCAGTATCTTTTGGGGGCTCTGGATATCAGTGCACATCCCAGCACCACTGAGTTATCCCTGATTGAGGACTGTGTCTAGACAGAGCTGTGCTTGTCCCTGAAGGAGGACAGTTTTCATACACAATCTACTTGTACCAAATACATTCTAAATAATTCAAAGCAGAGATTTAAAAACTATTTCTGTAGGAATAACATGGTAGTGGGGTGCCAGGTATCTGGAACTGTGGTGTGAAGTGCACTGCTTGAAATAGCTCATGAATTATTAATGATACACATATTACAACTTATAAATTCAAATAGCCTCCATTTTAAAGCCAAGAACTCCTGTCAGACTGGCTCCTGGTCCATGACTATTTAAATTGTTTCCTATAAATGCAACATGATATTCCAAGCTAAATTCCTTCAGATTCAGGGTTTTTGCCTTCACTATTAGGCACCATTATTGTAATAGGCACTATTACAAGTGAAAATATATGGTAAGAATGATGATAACATTTTGTACTGGATCAGTGTTATACATATTTCAAGGAATTTGTATTTGAAAAAGCATTTTTGTTAAAAAATTATGTTTATATATAAACATGCAATTGAAATGCATAAATGTGCATTTGAAACTATTTATTGGCTGTTTACTTGTATTCATCATCCTACATAAAATAGCACTGATTTCAGCAGAGCTTTGCTGCTTTATCCTACCCAAAGGCCTGGCCCACAGGCTGAAGGAATGTAGAATCAACTATGTATGTGAAGTTACAGGATGTAAGCAAAGACTGCTGTTGCAATGACAGTGAACTTCGCCATGTTCTTCATGATTGAACTTAGACAGAATTGCAAAATATCCGTAAACATTGTTTGCATTAAAATTTTGAGCAATATCGAAGTCTTATGGATGCTGCTTCAGCATCAAATATCACCATTTGATAACACAAACATAAAGGAAATGTGAAATTATAAATTGACTTAATGGCAAATGATTCTAAAAATACTGAATCTACCAAAGCTATTTTTAATTTATTTAGTCATTTTTGGTCTTTATGAATTACTCATGCAGCACAGTAATATAAAATTAAATTTAAGAGAGTAACTGTATTTCTCAGGTGACCTATCATTCCTTTACTTTTATAGTATAATGTTTTTTTTATTAATTAATCAGCCTAAAAATGGCTACCTCACTGTCTGTGCTTACGCTGAAGTCAAGGAAAGAGAAAGGCAGGATGAATGTTCTTCTGAAGACATTTCTCTTTTAACCCAAATGACAGTACTGAAACCCCAAAAATCCAGACAGCTTAGACTAACTTTTGGTAATGAAGTTGGGAAAGATGCACCTGACTATAGCATACAGTTTATATTCCATCTTCTCACTGCTATTTTGCTTTTCTGGTGGAACAACAGGAAGAATTCTTTTTTCAGTCAGTGTAGAGGTGTTTAATTCTTCCTCTCCCATGTGTAATTTACTGCCAATTACTGTGTTCAGCTGAAACTTCCCCACAGGAATGATATGGGACTTTAGCAGATGAAACTGATTGAGAATTAGACCACGCCTTTTGAAAAACTGTCCAAACCTCTGTTAAAGATGTTAAAATGACATACCTGACATATTTTGCTCAAAATTCTTGAGTTTCAGTTTCTAGCTAAAGCTCTTGTCAAACTTCTGTTAGATTGGATGCTATTCTGTCATCAACTTGTTTTCCCTTATGGATGTAACAAAGGCTGCTCAGCTTTTAGGCCTTTTATATAAACTTAATCACTTCAGATCTTTTGGTCATTCATTGCAGGATAAGTTTTCTGATATTGTAATGTTTTTCATTGTTCAGATCTGATTCCTTGTCAAAAAATGGATATTTTCTCTGGAGTGTATTCTAATGTTAGTTCTAGAGATTATAGCATTTTCTCACTGGGTCATCCTTCTCGAGCACAACATTTTCAGTATTCATATTCAGCAGATTATCCACTATTTTCAGAGTTACTATTTTCCAAGATGTTTTTTCCTACTCTATATGGGTGATATTTGGATTCTTGTCCTATTTCTATGTTAGGCCATTAAAAAATGGTTTTTTTCTGCATTCTCTTTTGCCAGCATTTGTCCATGATCTATCCCCTGCTTTATTTGCAGTTCATCTACATCTGTGCACCCACAGGCTTTATCTGTAGTAATTTCATATTGACTTGTCAATGGAAATGATACATATTATGAGGATAAGGCAAATTCTGGGAAAGCCAAACTAAGATATTACAGTTCAGTGGGTTCATTACTTAAAATCCAAAATCTGACTTTCAGCTGTTTCTATAATTTCAAATGTGTAATTTATAAAATAGAAGTGGCTGTTTGAATTATACAAATTTCCCACATTAAAGTTGTATCAGCTTCTCTTCGCACCAGGTTAGTCATTCACGGTACACGACTTCCAAGGTAGTCTTTAGTCATGGGCCACTTGGCTATTTCAAGCAAGTAGTCACCTGTAATGGCTGAATGTGAGGGAAGAATAGCTGGCTATATGCTGGGTCACAGACACTGAGCTTTGTAGTCTTCCTTGCCTTTGCTTGGTGTGCTGTCCATGCAGTATAATTTGTTATGTGCATCTTGCTGCAAATTGAGTATAGGGTCTTTTTCAGTAGTGCATCAAAGAGTCCCCAAGCAAGTTTGGCTTTGCTGTAACATCAGTAGCTTCTTACTACTAAGCACATAAAAGTGGTCTCTTGTGTAACCTCTAAGGTGGCCACCTAGAGAAACTATGTTGAAGTTCTATCTATCCTTTAGATACTGTGCTCACATTTAAAAGATCTCAAATCTGACTAATGCATACATTCCTATATGGTCAAATAAAACCTGTTTTTACTGAATGAATAGGGGGAAAGAGATCTTCAATTTATAGAAAAGCTGACATCAGTTCGCTATAAACTCTCTCTTTATCAGTGACATGATAAAGGATTAAAGGGCTACTGCTATATGTTTCCCTTGACAGCTCTTGCCATATCAAAGATAGATGGTAATACTGCTGTGCTGAAAAATGACTGGCTGTTACATGAAAATGTTAAAAGGAAAACACCGAGTAAGTTTGGTTTATTGCAAAAAAGATCCATCTTTGAATAATAATATAAACCCCTCATTATCCAGAAAAAGGAGGAACTTTGCTGCCTTCAGTGTCTTACATTTAAGCTCTGTTTAAAGTTCCTCACCAATGACTGGCGACATTTATTTTGTCCTGTTTTAACACATGCTTGCTTTCAGCAATGCTATCTGCCCATCAGAAGTCAAAGCCAACCCATATGGCTCTAAAACAGATGGCTTATGTTTTAAGAAGCATGGGTCAGATCCAGCCATACAGCATGCCAACTTCAGAGGAGTGCTCTTCTTTCTTCTAGAGATTTTGAATTGCTGAATGGTTGTTTTCCTTTGCTTTGCCTTTGTCAGGCTGTGAAAGTTAGCCGACATGAAAAAGTGAAAGAAGAAGGTGCTGTAGGAGGGAAAGCTCAACATACTCTGCTCAAGGGAAAGAATGAATTTCTCTTATGGTAAAAAGCCACAAGTAAGTGGTTGCAAAACCAGAGATCTTAGAGTTATGTCAAACTTCTGTTTTGCTTCAAAATTTCAATCAGGCTCCTGAAATAATTCTATAAACAGATCTAGAGACAGTCATGATAGAGCGACCTATCAAAATTACTGCAACTCCGTGTTAGGTGACCAGATATATGTCTCTTGCAGCTAGAGGAGACCAGTTCAAACCTGATTATGTCTAAATGCAGATTTGTTTGCAGCTGTATAACTCTGATAAAAGAAGATGAGCAGCTATTGCAGGACACAACAGTTACATAATACAGTAATGGCTCGGTAAAATTCTCTTTTGGAGGTCTTAAACACATCTTACACAGACTACAGCAGACAAACTCATTTTCTTACCCCAGATTTCTAGCATGATAAGTCTTGTAAGTCAGTGTTCATCACTGCTTTTCACCATCTGCCTGTACTCTGAGAGATAAAACATGAAAAAGAGCACCATAATATGAAGTATACATATGTTGTTCAGGTGTTTCCACATACAGAATAGAACTAAAGAACAGGACTGGATCGATACAGACAGTAAGACTACTGCACATGATTGTATGTACATAATACCAGTAGAAATAATGTGCATTGTTTTTTAAGTAGAGGTAAAGAAAGAGTCCACACAGCATTTTTCAACAGTAAATCTCAACTCCAGCACTAACAAAGTCAGAGTCATTATCCTTTAATACAGATAGACAAAGAGACATGGGGAACTAAAGCAATCTATTCTCTCAAGATTGTGCCATCGAACAGTATTTAAGAAGGAAGCCAGCACCCTGAAGTCTTATTTTGGTGCTTGGTTTATAGGCCATAAAAGGTAACGACAGCAGTTTTTTACTTCTTAAGAGCTGTTACAGAAATAGAGAGTTTCAGGAGGGAGCTCAGTAAGTGAGAAGATTCAAAGGTAATTCTGTGGAACTGAATTTTGTGTACATTTCAATTCTCTGCTTTTGAAGACTTTGTATTGTTCCCTTTGTTATGGATTCTTCATCTGAAGTTTGGAGTAAAAAGAGCACTGCTAAAGAATTTTGGAGATGGATATGTCTGAATATATCTGTATGCCATCATTTACAGAAAAAGAAGCTTCCATACAGAAATTGAGTATAATAACTTTATTGCCTTGTGTTGTTATCTATTGCACCTTACTTGCTGTCTCCATTTGGCTCCTGTCTTTTCTCTTTCTTACCAGTCCTGTAATGGAAGAAGAGACACAGCTGGAACAATACCACTTCTAGGAAAATCCTGAGGAATCAGCTCAGAAAGGCATAAATTATAAAGAGCCTTAAAATATCATATTTTTGATTGATGGCTGTGCTACATCATCTCTGCTGGTTGTTTCAGCAAATAGAATTAAATGCTTCTAGATAAGAGTTATAATGCATCCACTTTTTTTATTTATGATAAAAAATGATAAGCAACAGAAGAAAATGAGGCAGAAAAGACAGCCCTCACCAAAAACCCTCCAAATCCCTTAAAGTAAATTGATTTTAAAATATCTGTTACCTTCACAGAACTTTCAATCTTTTTTTTTTTTTTTTTATATTTTTTTTTAATGTAATAGGTCAACACAAACTTTTCCAGGCTGTTAGTATTTCCTTTGGACAAAAAGAAATATTAACAATAATGACAGTCACAGATAAAGGAACTCCTACGCTGACATAATCTGATCTTTTGAATGCACAAGCCATGGAGTTATCATAAAATGAATCAAAACATTCCTTTCTACACTAAAAGACCATTTGAGGTGCAGGGTTACCCAAGCAGCTCTAAACAATTTTGCTTCGGTGTCAGCAGCTCTGTAATTACTGCAAGCTCCACCAAGGCTAATGAGCTCTGCTGAGAAGCAGGAGATGCTAACTCAGATAAAGCACACTATTAATGTGGTATTTTCTTAGAGCTACATTCATAATTTTATCTTGTACTGATTTTAAGCAGTTAAGGATCTGTTACATCCATTTTGTTTATAATTTGTGTGCATTGAGGTTTTCATTCTGAATTAAATCATTCAGACCACTATCTGTAGTCTGTGTTTTCAAATATATGGAATACAGTAAACAGAAGGTATTTTGTTTTATTTATCTTGGTTAAAGTGGTTGTACTTTAACAATAGGGAAGTATAGGTTCTGAACATACCTATCAGAACATTACTGAAGATAATGTGGAATCCTCTGATAAACTCTCAGCTTCCTTGAATGCACTTCTTGATGTAACTCTGAGTGGTTAGAATTTTATTTATTTCATTATTGAAAAGAGGAAATAAATCCTTTCTTATTCTAAGATTTAGCTTAGCAGGAAATTGAGAAGAGTCTGTCAAGTGATCTTATAAACAGATTAAGTTCCAATGCTGTTGTACTTAGAGCTTGGGTACACTGCAGAGAGCAAAATTTTCAGTTGCTTGATTTTGGATACCAGTGAGAACAGAGTAAGTGTGTGTAGACCTTCCAGGCTTTCCTTTGTGTTTCCTGTGTGGCTTGTATAAACTAACAATTTCTTACAATAATGTTCTTGATATTTGACTCCTCTGACTTAAGAGTTTTGGGAAAACGTGAGTGCCTGATTTTTTCTCTAGGTCTGCTGCTTGCTTACAAGGCATACTTTGCCTGACCTTAAACTTCCTGCATGCCCCAATCACACCTTATTTTGCCTTTTGTGGCAAAACAAGGTAAAGACATGCTCTGAAGCAGAAAGACCTGTGTATTTTGTATAAGAGTCTTATTTCTGCATTCCTATGGGGGAAAATTAGATTTATAGCACTAGTTATATTAACTGTTGCAAATCTAAGGAATGTTTGAAGAGAATTTAATAATTAAGATGATTTCAAGGGCCTATCAGTAAGACTGGCTGCACTTCATCTCCACAGCCAAAGCCACTTGAGTAGAGATTGTTCGCAAATATGTGATGAAGTAGACAGATTAGAGCATGGTTGAAATTACTATAGATTAAAATAGCGTAGGCTACAGAAATGCAAACACTCTGAAGCATTTTAATAAGAGTACACTAAATCAGCCTCAAACAAAATTCAGCAACACATGCCACAAGGATTTGGGTCTGCTTGTCCAAACTGTCCTGAGCAATATTACCCTTTCCTTACCTTCTCTATGAGAAAGCTTGATTTTTGCTGAAAGATTCAGATTTGCCTTTCTGATTCCTTCTTAATGTTGCCTCACATTACTCTGATGAAGCCCTGTATATTTAGGCCATAGTAGACATAGAGTTTTATCTGAAGTAATTTGGAATCAGCTGCAATCTATGGAGTATATGAACATTTGGCACCACATGGTCAATAAGATGAAAATGCTGAATGAAGGCTATATAGCTAAACCATCGTGCTTTGAGTTAAATGTACACTATTTTCCTGTCAAGCAATTGTCTGTTGTATAGATAACCATAGGACTTTTATTTTGTGTGACCATTTAAACGCACTATTTTGCATTTTGAATAATTGCCAAATTCTCCTTTGGCTCAAAAGAGTGTAAGGTTTTGTCTGCTTGTAGAGCATTTGACAGCAAGTTTGGGGTTTCTTTTTTCATTTATTTTCTTACTGAAGGCAAAATCTGATCAATTTATGATCTCTAGAAACAACAGTTTTTGAAGAGAGCTTGCTATTCCCTTCTCTAGCATCACTGTTAGCCAGTAAATCATGTCCACATGGTTTATGTTGGTTGCTAACATTGCTGCATACAAGAACTTTAATCATCTAATAATGCATCATGAATATGGACACCTGTTTCATATTGTTTCATCATATTGTTTATTTCTTTATTTGCTGGGGTGTTTTATTAACACGTGGAGGTGAGTTGTTTCAGCATACTGTGCACCAGCAATTATACTGAGCAAAGCGATAAGTCAGTCAAGGCCTGAAAGTTTCCTGCAGGGTAACCATATCTGCTCACAGCCATCACTGCTTCTAATAGCACAAAATGAACTAACTAGAAAATAGAACAGGACAAGTTCTCAAGTTAGTTCATGTAGGGTCTTGCTGCCTGTATCAATCACTAGGGCAGTCTTTTTCAAAGCAATAGTTAAAGCTGGTCTGCAAAAGGATTTTATCCCTGCAAAAGGATTTTAACCTTTTTATCCTGTACTCACAATCCTGTGTGTTTCAGAAGGAGGGAAAAGCAGGAGTGTGCAGTTTAAACCATATCTTATATCAAATGCTCTCTATAGCATATGATCTCTAGAGCAAGCCTTTGCCAACTTGTTTTTTCTAATTGGCTTTGAAGTATCATAAAAATTCCACTTCCCCCCAGAAGGTTTCCAACAGAAACTTTTTCAGTGACAACTTCACTGTATTTCAGGTGAAGCTATAGCTGATTAAGAATAACCTCAGCTGCAGCATCAATTAGCTACAAGCCTTAGCATAGCCCTTCTTTGCCCGATGAAGAAATTTTCAAGATCATATTTGTCACAACCAATGAAGCACATTTTTTCTGTTAGCTTTCCCAAGAAACCTTAATTTCATTGTTGCCAGCGTGAGTGGTTCTTCATGTTGCATGGAATAAAACTATTCATACTTCTAGCACTTATGAGATCCAGAGCTTCTGATGCAATGCATCATGCAATAAGTCATGAATCTCAGACTTTTTACCTGAGGATTCTTGCCAAACAATGGCTTACTTTCTCTATTTCTTCTTCTTTCTTCCTTTCTTTCTTTTTCAATTTTTGGAGTATGTCTCCTATTTGAACATTTCCCTTAGGTGATGTCAATCCAATCTTGAAAAAATAGTTTAAATCATAGAGTATTCATGCAAATACCAGATGAGGAGAGCAGGTATACGTAAGGAAAGTAAGAGCACTCCATTTTAACAGAGCAGATCACTTCACCTGCATGTTGTTGAAGGATACTCACAGCAAAGACATTCCAAGTTTGTTTTGAAATGCTATGTCTGAAAACAAGAAGTTATTATTTACCTTGTATTAAAAAGATATGTAATTGATATTTCTCTACAGACAACATTAAAAAAAATCATTAAAATATGCATAACTTACTCAGAGAAGAAGGAAAGACTGTGGTAGTGAAATGCAGAAGATGAATAAGAAGAGTCAATGAAATAACATTTCACACATAACAATCAAGTTTTGTTCAATGTAATTTCCTGCACTGTATCCATTATTATAAGAGAAAGTCAAGTTGAATGAGAAACATTGGGTTTGCAAATAACTGGTAAGCTTTCTCATATTACTTAATTAAAAAAAAAAAAAAAAAACCTTTATTTTTCTTAATTTCTTTACTTACATTTTGCAGTTACATATTTGAAAACAAGTAGCCAAGCTTTTAACACTTTAAGAACACGCTTACTTTTACTCAGAACTTATTTAATAGTACATGAACAAATCTACACAAAGAAATCATGCTGGACAGCTTGATGTAATTCACTTTAGGAAGTGTCATAAAAGCTGGACATGCAGCTCTTTTTCATGGTTTCAGACTTCATAAAGGCAATGGGAACACCATTTAGACTTGAACATGAGGCAGCTTGAAGTATTAGCTGAAACAAATGTTTATTGGCATTAACATACAGATATGAAAATGTTCTTCAGTTTAATGCCAAATCTAAAATGAGAAGGGATCTATTTTCGGTTATCCTTATCACCAAAATATTATTAAAACTACTTGAATCTCTGAATGAGTATTGGAAACATCACCCATTAAACTTGGGCATTTGCCAAATCAACAGCTGTTTCAGTATTTGAATTAAATTCAGCAAATATATGCAGTGGTAATATATCCTATGCTAAAATAAAATGTTCTTGTAATTAAGGAAATCTTCTTCAGAGATTGTTTTGAAGGAACATATCATTTGACTGTGTGGCTTTGCCTGTGTATGACTTCTCTCTACACATCACCCTGCCTACATGATCTTACCCACCCTTTGCACTGGGCAGCATTGTTCTAGAGCTCCAAAGTTCTGTTGCAGTCATCTGGGGTAATGTAAACCAGTTGTACATTATAGCAGCTGTCAAGCAGGTATTTGTCAAAAAAAAAAAAAAAAAAAAAAAGGCCACCAGAATATTCATAGAATCATAGAATCACCAAGGGTGGAAAACACTTTCAAGATCTTCTAATCCAACTACCACAGGTATTTCCCCACTAAACCGGGTCCCTCAGTACATCTGTTTCTTGAACACCTCCAGGGACAGTGACTCCATCACCTCCCTAGGCAGCCCATTTCAGCACCTGACCACTATCAAAGAAGAAATTTTTCCTGATATTCAACCCGATCCTCCCTTGGCACAATTCATAGCCATTACCTTTCATCCTATCAAAAGTTGCACAGGAGAAGAGGCTAACTTCCACCTCATCACGGCCTCCTTTCAGAAGTTGTAGAGAGCTGTAAGGTCTCCCTTGAGCGTCCTCTCCTCCAGACTAAATACTCCAGTTCCCTCAACCACTCCCCATAAGATTTGTGCTCCAGAATTCCTCACCAGTTTTGTTGCCCTTTTCAGGACACACTCCAGGGGGCCCAGAACTGAACACAACACTCTAGATTCAGCTTAACCAGAGCTGAGTATGGCAGGACAGTCACTTCCCTCCTTCTACTGGCAACCCTAATTCTTACATAAGCCAAAATGTCATCGGCCTTCTTGGCCACCTGCTTACACTGCTGTCATGGTTTTACATCAACTTTTGGGAGCCCCCAGTCACTCCAGAAATATGGATTGATTCTGTCCCCTCATGACTTGAAGGTATCAGAGTACACTGTGCACCGGTATCCACCAATGCCTTATATTTCAGTGGTTCTGATGTGCCAGGCCATCAAATCCACACAGTCCAATAAACTCTATTATCCCTTTCCCTCCCCTGACTGAGGACAGGGCCCCTGTATTCATTACCTGTAGTAACCGGAGCAACTGCACTGGTTGTTGATCTGCTTTGTAATTCTCTCACTCGTGCTCGCAGTAGAGGAGTAGGTTGTTCATGCCACTTCCTCATGTATTCTCCATGGTCATGTAAGTAACGCCACAAGGCAATTCGTGATGTAGGATTCCTTACTGGAGCCGGAAAGCGTTTGCCTTTAACAGCTGAGATTTTTGATGGTGCATGTGAGGAAGAGGGTTCATCATCCTTAATTAGTTGGATTCGCAACAATTTGATCAGCTCCTTCACTAGACTATTCTGATCATCCTGATCTTCAACAAGCGTTTCTGATACTACTACAGGTTTGTTACGATTAATCAGTGAAGACACTTGCTTTTGCATTTTATTCACTTGCTCCGTTAGTTGAGAGATGGCGGAAATGGAAGCACGAGTTACGGGTAGTTGCTGTTCATAGCTTTGGAGCGTAAGAATCAATTCAAAAACTAAGGGCCTTCTCTGCCGATCCTCGTGTCTCTCAAATGCTGACATTAGTGCAACGACATATCTGTCTGGTGCTGTACTTATGAGTTTCTGCCATATATCAGGCGTCGTCCTCACTTTCTCAGGGTCATGGTCTTGGTGTAGGTCATTAGGAACAAAGTTGGGGTCATACAGCATTTCCACCACAGCCATTTCCCTCAGATGCTGGATACCCTTTTCAACTGCATCCCATCTTCTCGTCGCAGGCTTCAAGCCGTCTTTGAAGGGATACCTCTCCCTCGCGGCTATTAACATTCTTTCCCAGAGGGTGGCAGCCCCATCCAAACATCGACTAATTCCTCTGTCAACAGCTGGATCTCTGGCAATGGCTCCGAGTTGGCGAGCTTCATTACCATCTAGAGACAAGCTACTGGCCCCGGCGTCCCAACAGCGAACCAACCAGGAAACGAGAGTTTCACTCGGGTGCCGTGTAAACTCCTTTCTTGAGCCTTGGATTTCGGTTATCTTCAGAGGCTGACGAGTAGTAATAGAGATTTCCTCTTCATCACTCTCCTCTTCATGTCTCCTAGTTTTTCCTTTTGCCTTTCTCAATGGTGGTGGTTCTGAGGAGGGCCCCTCACCTGGATCTTCCTCCACCTCCTCCTCCTCTTCTTCTTTTTTCCATTCTAGACGCGTGGACACTCGTTTCCATTTCTTGCCTTCCACCAGAGCAACTGTTATTGTTACTGGTGTCTCCTGTAACTGATCAGATTTGACTTGGGAATTCTTCCCTTTGGCCTGAACCTCAGCTCGGAAACTCTCTCTCTCCAGAATGGTATTATATAGGGCGTGGTAAGCACAAGCCAAACCCCAGATAAGTTGTACCTCCTTAGATTTATGTAAGCTGCACTGTCCCTGACTCAAATACTGGCTTAGTTTCTCGGGATCCCATAGGTGTTCAAGAGTGAAATTCCATGACATTGCGGGTCCCCACGCTTCTAAGATTTTTCCTAAACCTCCCCATATCCCCTGCCAGTCAGCATTCTCTGGTTTTAAAGGAGACTACTTTTGCTTACTACACCTATAGTAGACCACAGCCAGGTAAACTGATATGAGCAGGGCCACACTCATCAACATGAGCAGAGTTACGCACACATATATGAGCGTTGACTGACTATCCGATGAATGTCTGACAAACTGATAGGAAAATCTGGGAGTTGGTCCAAACATCGTGTGGTTTGTAAAATTGGCCATTCCATCCGGGAAGTAAATGTCAAAATTCACATCATGCCACATTCCGTAGAGGTACCAATATAGGTACCATACCGGTGTCTCTATCCATGTCCTTATCCAATTATATATGGACACAATTGTCCAACCAAAAGATATGACATTGATGAATGGCCAGCAGGTCATGAGTAACATTATAGCTTTCAATCCCTTATGCAGCACCCCCACGAAAAAGAATGGGTTCGCCGCTGGTGTCTGCTAAAAAGGGGTTAATGAATTGAAACTACCAAGAGGAGGGGAACAAAAAACAAGAGGCACTACCCAGACCAAGCAGTGCTCAAAGTTTACAAATATCCCAGAATACTGGTAGTACGCCTGGTCTTTCAAGGTCAAGTTTTCCAGCACAAAAACCTGAACTACTGATAATGCTCCCTAACGAAGCTCTCTGAGAGCAGAGAAGGAGATTTGTTCTAAAAGCTAAAAAAGTGGCTATGCCTGCATTCTCCACCAAAATCTGTCACGGCGTTAACTAGATCAATCTATGCCCGTGACAGGGGGGCAGTAGGCCTCTCTCCCTCTACTCCCACCCGGCCCCACACAAAATGGGAAGGAAGGAGGGGAAAAAAAAAAACAACAGCGGCAACAATCTATGGAGGAAAACTTATTTTACTAACTATATATTGGAAATGCAAAATAACACAATATAATAAGATCTAATTGAAATTGAGACTAATAAATCAAATAAGATAGGAGAGAGAGTTCCCGAGACCAAGTCAAACCTGAAAAGCTTGGAATGACTAGGAAATGCAACTTCCAGGCACCCACTGCAAAGCAGTAAGAGCACGCGCCCCCCCCCCCCCC